>JADRCD010085423.1:0-10728 GCA_019843815.1 Montemys delectorum | reverse complement strand
AATGGCTAAATATTAACTAATGAATCGCTCTCCCCACAATGCTCACTAGGTATAAGGTAGTTATCAGATGAATTCAGATGCAACCGTTATAATTCTTAATTGTCCCTAAAGTGGCCTCCCTAAAGGACTGTCCCAGATCCCGTACAGCATGGTCCAGGCACTCAGGAAAATTCACTGTGTCTAAACCCCTTGCCTATCTGCCAATATCTGAAGCTATCTGTCCTACTTCCACCATTGACCTTTACCTGATTCTCACATTTATTCCTCCAGGTCTTTACAAAACCTCCCATAGATACTATTCTGTGCGTCAGCACATCAACCTTTGATTATTGGTTCTCCTTACCCATTTGTCTCTCCCATTGCCATCCACGGGTTCTGCAGGGGGTGTTCTAGTCTCATGTCTAACAAGTCCCTGAGTGAGAGACATCCACTCTGCTAAGATGGCACAAGGGAGACTCACACACCCCTTGCTTCAATGTACTTTAATTAGCAAGTTTAAAGATCACATGTGCTTTCTTCTGCAAAGCAAAAGGGACATGTCAGGTTCAACTCCTCTTTACACTCACGTGAGTCTATGATTCTTCTGCCATGCCCAAAAGCATCTAACTAAAGCGGGGAAGCTTGGGCCTCTCCAACTGGAGCGTGTTCCATTTGTTCCCCCTCTGGCACGTTAAAATCAGGCAGAACATGGGACAGCCCAGCGTGGCTTAGTCATCCTTTCCGTTTCTCAATGGCTGCTTACATCTACACAAACACCTGTGTGTGTTTACTCCTCTTTGCTCCTCACCAGCTTGGCAGGATGCAGATGCCCACGCTGGGAAATGCCTCCCTTCCATTTTGGAGGAAATGTTTCACTGTCCACTACCAGCTATTCAGTTTTGTTAGTTATCTGGTTGATTGATTGGTTGGTTGTGCTTGGTAGGTTTTTGTTTGTTTCTTTGCTTTGACACAGGTTTTGCTGAGTGGCGTAGTGTGGCCATGAACTCACGGAACTCCTGGCGACACCTCCTGAGTGACTGAGATTATAGGCAGGTGCTACCACATCTGGAAACTGAGAAACGCTGATGAAGAGTTTATCATCCTAACTTACTTTTTGTTGGTAGCTCGTTTTTCCTTTTATGATCCATATGATATATCCTTGATGTATAGTGCTCTAAATTCACAAAGATGCATTGAGATGAGGGTCTCTTTCACTTGAGGGCTGAAGATCAACAGGGCCTTTCTAGTTCCCCTATCACTTGATAATTCACTTTTGTCTTCACTGACCGTCTCTTTATGCCCATTTCCCCAAACAACACCTTGCCTTTACAGACATCTCGTGAGAAGAAACTGCAGTCTAAGCCCCGGGATATGGGTTGGCAGTAAGAGTGCTCACAACACAGCAAGAGAATGTGAGTCGAAATCCCTACAACCCAAGTAAACTCCAAGTAGGAATGGCAGCCCAAGGCAGAGCCCGGATCCTCAAGCAAGCAGACTAGCAAGGCTAGTGGTGCAGACGAATTCCAAGTTAGACTGAGAGACTCTGCCCCAAAGAAAAGGTGGGTCTTGAGCTCCCAGACCCACACACACACATATGTATGCACATGTATATATGAACACAGCACACACATGTATGAAAAAAGGACAAAGTAGTATGCAATCTATTTAACCTTTGCATGAGCCCTGAGTCGGCTCCCAGACTGCCACTGTCTGTCTGTCTGTCTGGCCAACTCATTATTCCTACTACAGCCTCCCCACAGCCTTTAGTCCAGGGCTCCATTTCTCTCTCATCTCATATCAGCTTGCTGTGATCTTTATATCTCTGATTACCAGCTTGGATCTGACCGGCCTACCCTACCACCACTCTCAAGAAAGGACTTTATCAGAAATTCTCCATTGTAAAATCCAAGAGCTACTAAACACTTGGCTGTAATAAACACATCACTGTAGGGAGGGAGGTGTTTCGGGGGAAACCTGACACAATGACAGGTTTTGCTCTAAAATTCAAGGTCTGAACTTGCTGTGGACTCCGCACTGCCTGTTTACTCCAGAATTAGTTTTTTGTTCTGAAGACACCAGTGCCACGCCACCTTTATTGTCAACATAGATGACATCAAGCCTGTGGGACTCACCTATTGAAGAGTGTTTGTCCTTGTGCAATCCTTCCTGCTACAAGGGGCAGGGGGTGCAGCTCAGTAATGAGGCAAGGACTTGGCATACACAAGGCCCTGCACTCAACCTTCAGAGAGGACAAAGAAAAGTGTGTACCATATAGTACACAGGGTTATCAAGCAGACTTCTAAAGGAAACGAATGAGAGGAATCTATGGAAAAATCCTAGCAAGAGTTAAAGATAATTCCATATGGCATATGGATCATGTGCCGAAAAGAAATACCGTGTCCTGGACAGGCCGCACATGCCTTTGCTGCGATGCCTAAATTCAAGCGAGACAAGGAAGTTTCCTTAACAAAGAATGCCAAGAAAGGCTTGGAATTGAAGCAGAACCTGATAGAAGAGCTTTGGAAATGCATGGACACCTACAAGTACCTCTTCATCTTCTCTGTGGCTAGCATGAGGAACAGCAAGCTGAGGGACATCCGGAATGCCTGCCAGCACAGCCGGATGTTCTTCAGCAAAAACAAGGTGATGATGGTAGCCTTGGGTCGAGACCCATCTGATGAATACAAAGACAACCTACATCAGGTCAGCAAGAAGTTGAGAGGTGAAGCTGGGCTCCTTTTTACCAACCGCACGAAGGAGGAGGTGAATGAGTGGTTCACAAAGTACACAGAAATGGATTTTACTCAAGCAGGGAACAAAGCAACTTTAACTGTGAGCCTGGATCCAGGGCCCCTGAAGAAGTTCCCTCATTCCATAGAGCCACAGCTGAGGCAGCTGGGGCTGCCCATTGCCCTCAAGAAAGGTGTGGTGACCCTGCTGTCTGACTATGAAGTGTGCAAAGAAGGTGATGTACTGACCCTAGGGCAGGCCCGTGTCCTGAAGCAGTTTGGGTATGAGATGGCTTGAATTCAAAGTGACCACCAAATACATGTGGGAGGCCCAGTCGTGAAGATTCTAGCAGATGGACGATGACGTTCCTGAGAGCCACCTGAGTCTAAGGGAGAGTCTGAGGAGGAGGATGACAGCTGACTCTGAGACTCAGCACTAAGGCCTTCCAGTAAGTTCTTATTCTCTGCTGGACCCCCCAGGACTGCTGTCACCACTCTGGAAGGAACAGCTATTTATTTTGCTATAGAAAAAGACTAGAGAGCATGCTAGGGAATGACTTTCTTTTTATAAAGAAAAAAATTGTATCCGCAGGGTGTTGCCTGTAGACACCCGGGGGAGGGGGGAGGGGGGAAGAAATACTGTATCCCTTCCACATGTTGGAAATCTGGCAATCCAGATTTCTTCATATTAACTACTATTCTGTGCTTTTTATAAACATGAAAATGCTCAACAGGAGTCAGATACAAGGAGGGCAATACACTGAGGGTGCAGAGGGAAGCAGCAATGTGTCTCTCAACGCCCAAAACCTGAGTCCCACACTCATTGTCATCACAGAGGCATCCCCAGGACAGGAACCCGCATCACTAATGTCAAAGAACCACCCAGGGAAATGGAGCAGCTGCCTCCAGATCTCAGTTCATGCGTTCTTAGCTCTCTTGTTGAATATGACTTCCTGTGTTCTCTCTGCCCACAATGTGGCCATGTGGCATGAGCACAGCAAACATGGGAGCAAGATGGTTACATAGCTTGGTGTTCGGTGATGTGTTCAGAATGGGAAGGAGACAAAGAGTGCTCAGAGAGTCACTTTGTCAGAAGAAAACAATTATAAATGCAAATGGATATCGATATGCCGACTGACACAATAATATTTATTGTTTAAATGACTTCCTCTGAAGATTAATTATAAAGCACCACCAACTGGTAGTGGAGCAGTGGCTCAGACATTAAGATCACTTGCTGCTCTTGCAAGGACTCAGGTTCAGTTCCCTATTCCCACCTAGAAGCTCAAACCAATCTGTAACGTCAGATCCAGGGATAGAACCTCTTTTGGCATCTGTGGTACCAGGCATGAGCATGGTATACACACTCACAAACTCACACACACACACATACACATGCATGCATGCATGTGCACACACACGTACACATATACATATATGTTTATGTACATAACATATATGTATATACATATATATATGGAGGCAAACACTGATATACATAAAGTAAAAAGCTAATCTTAAAAATAATCAAGCACCATTAATTCAAATCAGAAAGATATTCAAACTTTCCAAAAGAAAGATTGGTGACAAATTTTTAGTTTAACCAGGGTATAAATTAAATAAGAAAATGCAACTAAACTGATTCCAACATCCAAATGAAGAGTAAAGCTAAGCGAAGCCCGACAAGCACATGTGCCAGCACACTGAGAAATCTGTTAGGCATTTAGACGTTATCTTAGGCATAGTCCATGTGATGCCAAGGTGATGGCTGTAGCCATGACTCCTCACAGGGGCTGATGATGTAGAACACTCTCTTTTACTTTGTGTGCTTTACTCTAGACTATCCACTTGCACTCTCATTTATTTCATCAGTTAGCAATCAACATATTCTAGAAGCTTTTATGATCTTAGCAATAGAAACATAGTCAAGTTCAAGAGCAAGAAATATGTTCCTGCTAACAGCATTTGGCTCCAAGAAGATGTCTTCACGCTATTCATTCTGTTACTGCAAGCAGGCCAGTCTGACTGCAGGTGCAGGAGGTCCCAAAGGGAAGCAAGCCTAGTGCTAAAATCATAGGATAGTGTTTACATTCTGCAGTGCAGGAGATCAAACCCAAGGCAAGCACCCTGCCATTGAGTCACATCCTTACCCACTAAACTGCAGATTTTCTAAAGTGGTGTGTATTCAAACTATTTCAATGTACAACACATATGTGTATGTATGTGCGTGCACACACACATTATCCTAAAGAAATGATTACTATTATCATGTTTATTTCTATGAAAGTACATATATAAAATAGTGGATTTAATATCTTTAGTATTGTAAATACAAAATAAAGTTTTAAATCAACTAGTTTCAACTACTTTTCTTATATGAGACAGCTAAATTAATGAGGCATATTTAAATGTAATTCAAGCTTGGCTATATAATTATTGGATTTCTATCTGATATTAGTCTCAGTCAAAAAGAAGTCACTCACGTCACGTTCCTGTCTGCTGATGCCTGTCCTGGCTGCTTTCTTCTTTTCTTTGCTTGCTTGCTTTGTCAACTTAACACATTCTATAGTCACCTGGGAAGAGGAACCTCACTGAGAAACCTGTCAGTAGGCAGGGCATTTTCTTCACTAATGATTGACAAGGGAGGGCCTAGCCCATGAGGGACGGTGCCACTCCCTGGGAAGGTGGCTCAGATCATAGAATACATCTAGCTCATCAAGCCATAAGGAGCAACTCAGCAAGCAGCACTCCTCAGTGGCCTCTGTTTCAATCCTGGCCTCAAGCATCCTGTCTTCAACTCCTGCCCTACATCCCTCAGAGCTGGAGTGTGACCTGAGCATCATAAACCCTTTCCTTCCTAAATTACTTTTGGTCGTGATATTTTTAGCACAATAATAGAACCCCTAACTAAGAAAATGTCAAATGGAGATGTAAAGTATAGATATACATAGAGCTAGGTGATGGATACATACATATAGCTGATAGACAAATGGATAGATACATAGATAGACGATAGATTAATTAGATGATAGACTGACAGATACATTGCCCAAAGTAAAATATATCTGAACTCCAAACATGAGGGAGCCTGAGGCAGGAGACTCACAAGCTCAAACACAGGATAAATTACATATGGAGGACCTTGTCTCAAGAAACATTAAAAATAAACATAAACATACCAAAAAGAAAGTTAATTCTAGTTTTTCAGATCTCTTGAAAACTAGATCACTGTATATCTATCTTAAAGCCATTTTAAAATTCCTCTCATCCCTAAAACCAAAGCTACATGTCTCTAACGCAATTTAGTTTCACCCCTCTCACACCCTATACGTGTAGCTCTTGTCTCTCACATCTGGCCAAGCATCACCTTCATCCTCTGCAATGTCCTTGGTGTGACACAGTGCCCTAAGCTGAACTTTCCAGCAACAGTGATGGCACAGAATTACTTACGGGATGTTCTGGAAGCAAGAAGAGTCACTCGAGAACCTCCTAGGAGACGGAAGCCCATTACATTCACTTGATCATCATCTGATGGGTTGGCAAAGTCTGCAAGGAAAGGGGAAGGGATCATCTACATACCCACAAAGTAAGCACAGTTTTAAATAGAAGGCTTAGCTGGGGGCAGTTCACATTGTTAATATTCAAAATGCACATAGAAACTGTATTAGCTCATCTCAACAGCAGCTTCTAAATGCTCAAATTTCTGCCTCATAACAACACTCTGGAATGATTTCACTTTCTTCTTTTTTTTTATAGTTGAGTCCAGGTGTGCAGCTGAACAGTCACAGGACAAAGTCAGGGGGAAACGTCACTCCATAAGGCTAACAAAGGATCTGGGATTTGCAGAGGTCCGACATCAGAAGACTATCACTGCCCATGGTGGCACATGCCAGCAACCCCATGATCAGAGCAGGAAGAACTCTGGTGTGAGGCCAGCCTAGGCTATAGGGAGACTCTGTCCCCAAGGAGAAGCAGGGTAGGGGAAGAGTCTGAGATCAGCAGAAGCCATGGACAAAAGAACAAGAGTGTCACAACAGATGACCAAGGCATTTATTGTGTTTGTATTCATATGAAAACTAAACCAAAACAAAAATGAATGGTCCCTATTGAAAGGTCCTAGAAAACTGATCACATTCATTCTGTACTAAATTTAGACACTTCCCATATTATAAAGGTATCACACTACAATACCCCATTATAAATGTAAAAAAATCATTAAGTCCAAGCACACGTAATACATTTACGCTCTAAACATCATGCGTTAACCTCACTTGCAGCTGACTGTGCCCAAACGTTTACACTCACTGGGTTGAGAAAAGTCAGTTTCACACTATATTTCAATTGCTGTTAAGGTGCTCGTAATCTTTAACCTGCCAACTCCACTTTCAATTCTTTACCCAAGAAACGGTCTTAAGTTTTAGGTTTTGCAAAGGCATTATCACAAGAATACAATATAAACATCTCAAAATAGAATATAAGTCAGATTATTTCATGGTGTCTATCTATAATAAAATACCATGCAATAATTAAAGTCATGAATGAAAATATCTACGGTCTACAAACATGTTTCTAAACAATTGAAAGACCGTCATTAGGGGAGGGATAAATGCTTACAAATATTATATTAGCTATAGAAGGGAAAAGAGAAACAGACATGAATTTCTGGACAATAGAATTATCACCAGCAGGTTCCTTTGTGGACTTATCTTTTCTAAACTTCCAATCTATTTGTGATAAAAGCTAAAATCATTTCACATAAGCCCTACATTTCTTCACAAAGAAGCAAATAAATAATTAGGGATAGATTCGAAGCTCATTAATCTGCACCTTTAGGTAGAATATGTAGATTTGAAACAGCCATTATGTCTCATGTCACCATAAAAGAGCCTTTCTACACTGATAGTGATGTGAAATCTACTTTAAGCAACTGCATGCTTCCATGATAATGGAATACAATGGATAATGAACATGATTCGTGTTTGTTAAATTTAAAATAAAAAACACATAGTATAGGTATACAATCTTGGGGGAAATATCTTTTAATTTGTCACTAAGTGCTGTTTCTAAAGCAGTAAAATGCTCACATGGTTATCATTCCTACAATGTCAACAAAACAGGCTCCAAACCAGTAGAAAAGTGGGAGCCCACAAGGCTTTGTAAATATATAGTTTGCACCATATCTTACCAAGATAAACTCTGGGTCAGGACCTATATTTCTATCCAGTCTCTAGTTGAGCTCAGTTTATATCCATAAAAGTCAGCTTCTTGGAATCCAGTACTTAAACATTATCAATACCACCAACAAATTTGTTATTGTTCAATATATAATTTCCAACTATGTATCCATGGAACCCAAGAAACCCAAGAAAATAATCAATTCATGCAAGGTGCTGCAAAGTGAGTGGCCATTATACATTTTTACATCCAATTTTGTTACAAAAAAAATGAAGAAAGGAAGAGAATGGAGGGAGAAAGGAAGACAATAACAAGGAAGAAACCACAAAAAAAATCACTGCGTGTCCACAAGCTCAATTCAAAATTAAGATTGAATGATTGTTTAAAAAAAAAAACACTTCATTTTAGAGATTTTGTTTTCCATAGTAACAAATAAACAAAGGTTTAAAAAGCCTGTCTGCTGGCTGGGAGTGATTCACCCCTTTAATCCCAGCACTCAGGAGGCAGTGGCAAGTAGATCTGAGTTTTGAGTTCAGGAGGCCAGCCTGCTCTACATAGTGAGTTCCAGGAGAGCCAGAGCTACACAATGAGACCCTGTCCCAAAATAAGAACCCAAATAAACCAGCCCTATTCTTAATGAATAACAAATCGAAAGCATTTTATATAATAACACAAAGGAATGACTTACTACAAACCTCAAATTTTGTGGGAAACAATCTGGATTCTAAATCCTACTCCTCAAACACAGGCGGGAGGATATACTTCATAGTGAACAAGGCTAATTTTTAATAAAGTACTTAAAAAAGCTATTCAACCGAGGTTATTTTTTCTTTAGGTTCCATGCCATTACTAAGAAACAGACATAGCAGAAGAGGAGGTGGAAAGATTGTAGGAGCCTGAGGTCCAAGCAAGCAGTGTCTTCCCAGCACAACGGACCTGGTGTGCATATGAACTCAGAGACTGTGGGACCATGCACACGCCAACACAGGCTCGAGCCAGATGGGGTCCCAGCGCTTGATTACAGTGCTGTTTTATCTAAGCAACGCTGCAGTTCTTCTACTAGGGCTTTACACTTTAAGTTTCTCAAGGAAATAGCTATGGGCGGTCTCACCCCCAGCAATCACCCCAGCCTACCCTATAGCCCTCACGCATGGACAGCAATGCCCACTACACAACTAGAGCCATCTGCTCTTCCTCAGGGGCTGTAGACAGAACAGCCATGAGGAGCAGCCATCCATGAGGCAGCCCTCAGAGGCAGGGCGACAGCAACGAGGAACAATACTCTTAGAATGGGATGTATCCAAAGGTCTAGAGCACTGGTTCTCAACTCCTGAGTCAAGACCCCTTTCGGGGGAGGGGGTCAGGGGGAGTCAAGTGACCTTTCCATGGAGGATGCCGGAGACCATTGGAAAACACAGATATTTACATTAGAATTCATAATCGTAACAAAATTCCAGTCATGAAGTGGCAAGAAAGCAACCTTATGGTTGGGGTTTCCACACCATGAGGAACTCCAGTGGAGGGTCGCAGCAGTGATAAGGCTGAGGACCACTATGTATATTAACACTGAAAAACAAATATTTATATTTCAAGCCAAAACTTCCAACCTACCAAGACACATTTGATGTTTTTATAACTGAACATTGAACCAAAATAATGATTATAAAAATGGTGATAAGGTGTAAACGGCGTATCTCACCACCTTACTCACGTAGAGTGCTCACCTTTGAACGGGTGCATAAGACCACTTGAGAATCCTCACTGAACAGGTACTGAGAATGCCCTATTACCTGCCACTGGAGGACTCCATGTGGCACCCCCATTTCTGAGTCACAGGCAGATTACTTCCCAGTCCTACCTGGGAAGAGGCCGAGCAGACTGACGGGAGACTTGTTGGTGTCGATAGTCAGTTTGTGGCTTGCAGTTTTTGAAGGCTGACCAGGTAGGCAAATTAGTTTCAGAGGAAGTCTAAATTTACATTGGATAACCCGAGGAATACCTGAAATTTTTAAAAAAAAAAAAATGTAGATCTGAGTTTGACAAATAATTTGGGAAGAAATAATGTGCAGTCCAAGCAGACACTCTAGCAAGCTTGCCACCTGCCTCTCTGTTCGGCTTGAGTCAAGTAAGTCAAACACACTACCAGGGTTCAAATTCTCTCTAGTATGGAAAAGATGGTGGAAGGGAAACAGGAGGGGAAAGGGGAAGAGGAAAAGGGGGAAGGGAGAGGGAGAGGGAGGAAATGCAACTAAAGAGAAATTAAAAAGCATTATGCTGAGTGAGGCGACCGAGAACGACAATCACCACACTCTTTCCTGTTCGTGGCCCCTAGCTCTGAACCTTGCCATGTGAGTGCATAACCTGAGGTCACTGCAGATACAAGGAAAGGGGAATGGCCATGAGGCATCCAGAGGAGCCGGGGCTCTAGAAGACAAAACAGCACGACACAGTCACAGTCGCTATAAAAGGAGAAATGGGGAAAACAGATGAGGAAGGCTTACCTGGGTGGCAGGGAACATGGAGAGGAAAGGAGGATAAACAACACTAGGGATGATGCTTCAAAAATCCATAGAGAAGTACATCGTTTTGTGTTCAATTAAATTGCATATAATATATAAATATATGTCTATACATAAATACTTTTAATTGAAGTTTTACTGGTTGTGGTAACAAATGCTCACTACAAAACAAACTATCAAAAATCCAAATGCCTGGCATGGGAAAGTTCCTTTCTAGTCTGGTCACAGTGTCCCAAGAGACCCACAACCCCAAACATACAGTCTATTGGCATTGCCTTGATCATCTCCCAGACAGAGAACGTGGGAGAATCAAGCTGGAAGGAACC
>JADRCD010085384.1:0-10650 GCA_019843815.1 Montemys delectorum | reverse complement strand
CCTAGCATGTGCTACAACCAGACACACACACCACTGAGGAGTTGCCTCCACAGGGTTTAAGTCTTTTCCTGATGACCTGAGAGTTGGGCTTTTGTTTGGGTATGAGGGTTGGATTTACTTCCAAGAGAGAACCTGGGCTTCAGAGAAAGAAATGTAAATTAGGAAGAGGTCCTGCTTACAGAAACCTAAGGTTTTGATGAACCTACCACAATGAGTCTGATTTCCTTCTTAATCACAGTGGACCATATTAAAAAAAAAAAAAAGATCCCTTTTGAATGCTAAACCTACTTGACTACTGGCAGTCTCACAAGGGTTGGCCTAACCCTGCAGTCCACAGTGAGACCAACCTCAGTGCACTCAGGGACACAGTGTTGTGTACAGAACGGTGATGGCTTGAATGGGGATGGTTCCCAAAGGCTCATTTACTTGAATGCCTGGTCACCATGGCCCGCAGATTAGGATGTGGCTCTCAGCTACTGTTCCAGTGCTATCCCTCCCACCATATTCCTTGCCATGATAATAATGAACTGACATTCTGAAACTGTAAGCAAGCCCCCAATTAAATGCTTTCTTTTACAAGAGTTGCCTTGGTCATGGTGTCTCTTCACAATAATAGAACAGTAACACAGAAGTTGGTACCAGGAGTGGGGTCTTGCCCTGAGGTCACCACACTCTTTGTTCCATTTAGCATCAGGTGTTCCTTTAAACATTTTATCTCCTTGAGCACTGGAATTAGCTCCATTACAAATCCTAGTGACCTCTTTCCTTCTCAAACTGTATGTTATTTTTTTTCTCTATGTCCAGCTTCTTCCTTTTCATTATAGATCTGTGTAAGATTGATTACACTTAATCAATCTTGATTAATAAGCACATGAGACTGGAGACTAGGCTGTCTTGAATCTCCTCTGCCAACACCATCAACCAAAACTCCTCCATTTAGCCTCAGGCAGATTTTTAAGATCAGGGTACGATATTCTTTGCCAAAATATCACAGGAATGGTCTTTAGATTGCTAACTAATATTCTTCCCCTTTGAAACATACTGAGCCAGGCTGTCATAATTTACATTGCTCCCGGCACCTGTGTCTTCCGTGCTTTTACTAGCATAGGCCCTTAAGTCCCACTTAAAATCTTCAACTGCCTTCCTAGTCAAAGTTCAAAAATCCACATTCCACCAACAAGCAGCCTGATCAGGCCCTGCCACAGCAATACCCTACTCCCTGGTACCAGTTCTGTAACTAAGGAATTACTGAGGCCAGAGTTGTCAGGGGTGGGGGGATCCCTGCAGGGAGACCCAGAGAGGCCATTGCAAGAATCTGTGAAAGTAAACCTGGACTTTGTTGGCAATCCCAAGATGTTAGAGGTGCCAGACTGTGGGATATCTGCCAAGGAAAGCTGCAGACTAGGGATGGAACCAGCCTAGGAGAAAGCAGTGTGTTGTAGTCAATAAAGCTGAACACAGTAGATCTGAAGAGTGTTTGGCGTCAGACGTGGCGATACAAAGTTTGGAGTTTGCCTGGCTGGTTTTTGGTCTTGCTTTGGTCCAGTATATCCTCACTGTGCCCCCTTTCCTCTCTTTTGGAATGGTGATGGATATCCTGTGCTACTTTATGCTGGAATTACGTGATCTGATTTGTTTTAATCCTGATTTTATAGGAGATTATTGTTAGGGATTGGTTCTAATATTTTGAATGAATCGGGAAGCTGCATGTCCAAACGCTGAAGGTTCTTGTCCCTAATTGGTTTTTCATCAATCAATAAGGATACAGTGGCTAATGGCTGGGAAAAGGGAGATGGGATGGGACCCTTAGATTTGTGCAGGCTAGGACACAGGAGAGAGGAGCAGAGAGGAGAATCACCATGTTTCAGAAGGAGACAGATCAGATTTAGAACTGCAGAAGGAAAACCATCTGAAATGTAGGTGAGAGGGAATGTAGGCCCCTGGAAGGGCTGCCCAGAAGTGTCTTGGGCAGCAAAGACTAGGGAGCCACCCAGGAGGAACAAGGCAGCAAGGACAGATCTTAGATTTAGAGGATGTTGACTCAGGAGTACCAGAGAGAAATCTATGATAGCTGGGCAGAGAATTAGAACTGCCCAACCTTTGAGCTAGCCAAGGCACTTCAAAAATAAGCTAATGTGTGTGTGTCTTTCATTCGAGGATCCAAAGAGTTCCTGGGCTGGTGTCTGGAAGCTCGAGACCCGCCGGGAGCACAAAGTGGTGAAGTTAAACTCCACTGGAGGGGAAGTGGAAAGCAGGTATGATCATGCTTCATACTGTTCATGTCTGAGAGTCTCTGAAATAAAGAAAAACAAGTTAAAGCATGCTAGTAGTCAACGAAGACATTATGATCCTGTTTGCATAAACTTTGTAAAGAATTACAAATTTTTCGTGACAAAGCCTAGAGCTGGTGTAGGGGCTGGAATCATATGTGAAGACACAAGGGGGACACGTGTATAGTGATGCGATGTGATAAAGTATTACTGGCACTGACAATGTAATCCCCTCTCATTGCACTATACACATGAAATCCATTCAGTTTCTAGCATATAATATATGCCACAATGAATTTGTTTTCAAAACCTCTTTAGCATATAGGGCAGGAGTGATGGCTCACATCTTTAATCCCAGCACTTAGGAGGCAGAGACAGGAGGTTCTTTGTGACTTTGGGGCCAGTTTAGTATATATAATGAGTTTTGGGACAGCAAAAGCTACACTGTGAGGCCCTGTCTCGAAAACATAAAGCAAATAAACAAAAGAAATCCTTCATATATAAAGCTTACTAAGGAGGAGGGAAAGAGAAAGAAAGGAAGAAAAAATAAAGAGGGAAGAAACAGGGGAAAGGAGGAAGTGAGGACCCAGATCTAATTCATATTTGAAGCCTGAAATATTTATATTCATTGATTGAGATTATTTATTGAACGATTAATGGCATTGAAACTTCACTAAGGGGTTTCTTCCCAGGACTGTGCTATGCAGTTTTGATTTCAAGTCTCCAATTACATATGCTAAAGAAACCTTTTTTTTTTATAAACTGACTTGCCACAGGCATTTTGTTATAGTAATGAAAATCTGACTAATTTGCACAGCCTTTATCTGTCCTAGTATAATCACGGTCCATGTAAAAGAGTATGAGAATCGGATATAAACCAACTACCAGACCTAGTCTTTTTACATAAAGTTTATATGCAAAAAATGTCTACATTCTGCTGCATAGCTTGACAAACTTCAAGAATTTTATCAACTTGGGTAATCATCACCAAAGTAAAGGATGGACACGTTTCTGCCTCTCCTTAATCGTTCACCTAGACCCACGGCCAAGTCTAATATTATGCATTAGGGTTTTTTTTTTTTTTTTTTTTTTTTTTTATTCCTGGATATGGATTTGGTTAACGGAACCCTGCAATTTTTAGTATCTTGAGTCCATTTAGCTACAGTTTACCTTGTGTATAGGGTGTTCCCTTTTACTGCTTGGTAGTGTTCTGTTGTGTGGACATACCACAGGCTGTTTATGCAGGCCTTAGGCTGTTTATGCAGGCCTTTGCCTGTGAGGTTTGCCTTGTCTCCAAATTGTTCTTTTGACTAAGGCTGCTATAAACATTCTTTGCAGTTTTATTGGGAACATGTTTTTCTTTCTTTCTTTCTTTCTTTCTTTTTATTTATATGAATATACTGTAGCTGTCATCAGACACACCAGAAGAGGGCATCAGATCCCATTACAGATGGTTGTGAGCTACCATGTGGTTGCTGGGAATTGAACTCAGGACCTCTGGAAGAGCAGTCAGTGCTCTTAACCACTGAGCCATCTCTCCAGCCCGGGAATATGTTTTTCTTGTGTAAATCTTTAGTATCCTTTTTTCTTATGTAAGTACATAGAGATGGACCTATCCTAGGGTAGGTACACATTTAACTCTACAAGAAACTCTCTTAAGTGTTCTCCAAAGTGTTTCTAGCATTTAAAATACTCTCCCAGTTGGCAGTGAGCGAGCACTCTTTGTTTTCTCTGGTCGCCACCACCAACTTTGACACGGTCAACCATTTTGACATTGTTCGTCATTCTTGGGGTGTGAGGTAACATTGGTACAGTTTTACTTGGTATTTCCCTGATAATAAACTCTGTTGTATTGTTTCCTGCTGTGGTCAGCTAGAAAGTGTCTATCCAATTTTTTGGCTCATGTTCTCCTGCTTCATTTATCAGATAGTCTTGTCAATTCTAAAATCTGAAGAATTTTTTTCCGCTCCGGTCCACTGATTTACATCTTACTACACCTACGCTAACTCAGGTGCCTCCCATAGCTCAGCAATGCTATGCAGGGAGAATTTGGAAGGTATTCCTTGACACTAGCTAGCCCCTTTGTATATTGTGTCTTTGAGACAGGCAGAAAGGTCTCCGCAAGTCAACTCGTGTCACTCTTGAGTTCCCCCATTACTCAGAGGGATCCATCCAGCATCCCAGGGAACAGCAGGCACTGGTCTCTGGACTGATGCTCCTTTCTCTCCACTGCAAGTATCTGCAGACTTAGTGCTGAGCCCTAGCACACAGGGCTACCTCAGACCTTCTCACTGCCAGTCCTTGACTGAGCTCTCCCTCCACCTGCAATGCCAGCCCTGTTCTCTCTCTGGCCTGTCTTGCAGCCATGCACACTTGTAATCACTGCTTTGAGAAGGCTGAGACAAAAGAGTTGCAAGTTCAAGGACAACCTCAGCCTTACAAGTCAAGACCTGGTTTTTAAAAAAAAAACAAACAACGATCCAAAGTGTGACCCAATGGTATTCTTCGGTGGGATTTTCAGGGATTCTTCTCTAAGCCTGCCCCACTTCCTGTAGTCTCACAACATTGGGGCATCCATGAACTCACATGCATGTCCTTATGGACATCTTCAGTTGCTGTCTCCCTCTCAGTTCCCCAGTGCTAAGTTCTTCATCTCAGAATTGGAATTCCTACCTGTGGCTAGAGTGGCTGGGCAAGAGCCTGCCAACTAAATGAGCCACTTCCTTCTGAAGCTGCTGTTTCCCAAAGGAGCATGTTTTTGTGTTTTATAAAAAAAGAAAAAGAAAAAGGAGCCAGGGATATGTTTGGTGGAGATGAAATATGGCATGGGGGAAGGGGGTGCCTCTGCGGGCCCATGATGAAGCATCCCTTCCTCCCTGAGGTACCAGCCACATAGCATAGTATAGTATAGTATAGTATAGTATAGCATAGCATAGCATAGAATAGAGTAGTATAGTTTAGTTTAGAGTTTATTTAGGGCATTATGGAGGGGAGTTGAGGGGATAGTAGAGACACAGAAAGGCAGAGAGAGAGAAAGTAGAGGAGTAGAGGCCAGCCATGAGAAAGTGGAGAGAAGGGGTAGGGATGGGGAGAGAAGGGACAGGGGGAAAGGGGTGGGGGAAGAGGGGAAAAGAACGAGAGAAGAGAGTGAAGTAAGGAGGAGGCAAGCAGCCCCTTTTATAGTGAGTCAGCCACGCCAGGTTGTTGCCAGGTAACCAAGGGGCAGAGCCTAGAGGGAATGCCAACACATGTAAGTAGAGAGGGCAAGCAAGAAGAGATGAGATGAATAAGCACTCTGCTGGAATCAACCAGTTCACTGGGGGCGACCCTACAGAGCTGTGCTTGCTACCCTCACGACACTGACAAAGTCCCAATATTCCCTGAAAGGATGGCATAGGGACCAAGGGAGTGAGGGCTCTGCCCAGTTCTGGAGCTCAGACACAGGGAAGACAATAAAACACTCCCCTTCCTGCTCAGGAGGGGTTGGTGGCCCCTGAGGTCAGAGGAGGCACCTTCCACCTCCATCAACTTTCACGCCTGCAGAAGGCTCTGTTTCCACAACTTTCCACTCCTCTGTTATGACTCCACCTACCTGTGGTGCCGGCCCTCCCCGTTCACAGCCAGGCCTGTTGGAATAGGAAGCCAGGTGTGGGTGTTAGCAGCTCATTAAATTACAACAGCAGGAGGAGAGAATCCAGGACTCTGGGCAGAGTGCAGCCTGGAGGCCTCCGCCCCAGCTCCCATGCTGGCTCCTCTCCACAGCCAATTTGTCTGGTGGCTTCCTGTCTCCATCTTAACTTCTTCCAGTGACAGGAACTCACCACCTCGAGCTCCTCTTGACCTACCTTTTGGACGTCTCTGACAAGAGGAAACACTCAACATGTATTTAAAATTCAGATTTTATTTCTATTTATTAAAACATTTTTATTAGTGTCTACTAACCTTACAAAATAATAGAACTATGAACTTTGAAAGGCCACCAGCCTCTGGACCTCTCCCCACACCACACCGTCCACATTCTAGACTCTGAGTCACAGGGAGCAAACACAGGTCCTTGCCATGACAGTCGCTCAGGTATGTAACATCAGCTCTCCTGCCCCCGAAAGCCTTTTCTTCCCCAGGTCAAAGGTTCTCAGCTCCTGCTCTTCTTCCCCGAGCCATGGTTGCCCGTTCCCTCAGCAACCGCCCCGTGGTTGCCATGTCTGTCCTCTGCAAACTGTTCCCAGCCCTGGGATTCGGACGTTGGAGACTTGCTTCACCCTCTAGAGGGTAGGACTCACATTGAATCTACTTGTTAGGGTTTTGTCTTGACAAATAGACCCTGGCTACCAGCTGACTCAGCTGCAGTTTCAGCAGAAAGGACCAGGTTTTTTTTTTTTTTTTCCAAGTATGCTCCTTGGGAATGGTGGATGCTGAGGCCATGGCTGTGACAGGCAGCAGAATGAAGAAGGCCTGTGATGCCCTCTGAGAGGATCTTTAAAGGCCCCGGCTGTCACTGCCCCCAGCACCAAGCTACCGCTAGCAGGAGCTCAGTGAGAGAAACCCATCAGCTAAGGCGGCTTGCCGCATCTGCAAGGGGCCCTCTGCTGCCCTAGCGAAACAGCTTCCACTTTCCCTCATCAAGTCTGACACTGAAGTCACAGCCTGACCTCATTCTCCTTCTTCACACCTGGCTCAGATAAAGTGTTTAAAAAGGTTGGAGACCTCATGCTTAGATTTGGGATTCCCATGTGTATCAAGGACTATGTTCAAGCCAAAAACTTGGCATCTGTTTTCCTGAGTGTGGGTTCTTTTCCCCGGAGATTTGTGACTCCCATGATGCAGCTGCCCAGGGCTCTGCTCTGGACTTCCCTCTATAAGATGACCTGCCCAGAGGACAAGCAATGGAAGCAAGCCTCACAAACCTTGGGGACAAGGGTATGTGACAGGCTGTCCCTGTCCACAAGCCAAGCTTCCCAGACTGCCATCTGTCCTAGTTTGTTTTTCTTCCACAGTGATAAAACACCTTGACCAAAAGCAACTTGTGGGGGCAGGAGGAGGATTTATTTCAGCTTTTGGCTTTAGTCCACCAAGAAGGGAATTCAGGCCAGAAACTCAAGGTGGGAACCTGGAGGCAGGAACTGATGCAGAGGCCACGGAGGGTGCTGCTTACTGGCTTGCTCTCCGTTGCTTGCTTAGCCTGCTCTCTTATAGAACCTAAGACCACCAGCTCTGATACGGCTGGCTGCCCGTGGTAGGCTAGGCCCTCCCACATCCATCACTAATTGAGAAAATGCACTACAAACTCTCCCACAGGCCAGTCTCATGGAGGCATTTTCCCAATACCTCCTTCCGGATAAACTCTAGCTTGTGTCAAGTTGACAAAAAATATAAACCAAGACTGTCACTTACCTTGGTGACCTTTAGCCTGTCTGCCTGTCTGGAACCCAGGTTCCAGGTTGACAATTAACCCTGATGCTTTTGAAGCAGTCTCCAGAAATTTGACTTGGACCTTTGGGTTCCCAGAAGCATAGTGGAAACTCATTGCCAAGGTTACAGAATCAAAAGTACTCTTTTGTGCATTTACTGATCGGTCTTAACCTTTGTAGCAGAGTGACGATTCACAACAGCCTGGAGAACAAAATGCCACATGCTAGAGCCATCGGCTCTGGAAATGTCTTTTCTTCCTCCCTCCCTCCCATCTTCAGGCCATCCGTCCCTCCTCCTCTTCATTCCTTCCTTTCATTGAAGTCCCTGGGGACCCTGACGAAAGTTGCCTGAGCTCAGAAAAAAAGGTCTCAGGAGCCTATTTCAAATATGGGACAAAGAGCCACGTTAGCTCACGCAGCCTGGGATGCTAGGGTGAAACCACAGTCCTGGTCTCCCACAGAAAGTGAGTTTCCTCATTTCTCAGACCAAGCGATGGAGACATTCAGGTTGCATTTGTGTGTGGTTCCCACACATACCCACGGAATCCCGGAGATTAACTGTGAAAAAAAATGACCTATTTTAACAGGTGCACACTTGTGTGTAAGTGGGATTTAGCCGAGCGTGGAATTATTTTACCATGGAAATAAGTGTGGGCACTGAAAAGCATCAGTCTTCTGACCACACAGGAATCAGACAGAGAGAGGGTCAACACCAGGGGGTTCCTTGAGCCTTGAAACGGATGTGTTGGTTGGATTTTTCCAGAGGAAGCGTAGGACCGCAAGGAAATAAACAATAAAGCCTACAAAACATGACTGTTCAAGTTCCAATTCCCTCTTCAAAGTGGGTCCCAGCTCCTTGGAGGGTAAAGAGTAAAACTTCATTAACTCTTATTTAGAAGAGATGCTTGCGAGCACTAGGAATCCCAGCAGGGCAGCAAACCCACTTTTCACAAACACTATCTTTAAAAGGTGCTGTGGTCCTGGTGAAAGGGCAGCTACGTCACATTAACAACGGCAGGATGCCTGAAGCAGAACAGGGAAACTAAAAGCCTCTGGGCTCTGCCTAGCTCTCCAGGAAGATGAGGACCAGGGACCCGCCAGCCCCAGGTCTCACAGTAGCCTGTGAGGCCTCTGGGCCCGACCTTGCAATCAAAGCTGCATGCCTTCACCTTATAGGAGCTGGGTAGGACTCCAATAGGAGAAGGAAGAATCCCAGGCGTGCCTTAGGGCAAAAGAAGTTTTGAAGACAGCAGCTGGTCTTTTCTGTGACTGAAACTTTCATAGGAATCCGTTCAGCAGGAGGTGGGGGCTGGGGGTGTGATTTGGCAATTGGCTGAGTGCTCCCAGGGAAAGGCATTTCCTTAATGGAATAATTTATCCCTTTCTCTTCAAGACAGCTCACTGATAGCTTTTAAGACCCTGGGGACTGGAGAGATGGCTCTGCAGTTAAGAGCACTGGCTGCTCTTCTAGAGGACCTGGGTTCAACTCCCAGCACTAACAAAGCAGTTCATAAGTATCTGTAACTCTAGTTTCAGGGGATCTGACACCCTCACACAGATATACATGCAGGCAAAACACCAGTGTATATTAAATAAATTATTAAAAAGGAAAAAAAAACAAAAACAAAACAAAACAAAAAAAGAGGACATTCCCAAATAACCCCGAAGGTTCAGGGTCTGTTTATCAGGATTGTCCTGCTAGAAAAATGCCTTAGAGAGATGTTGGCTCCAAAGCGCATTCTCTGTGTCTCTTCTGTCTGAAGTCTGTACCGTTTGTTTGTTTTCTAAGTAATCTATTTTCAAATTCTCAGACCCATGATTCTATCTGCCTTCGCTTCACCGGCTACTCAACAAAAGCTCTTAGCTCCTGGAGCACTCCTCCTGCCCTCATCCAGGCCAGCCACCCCAACTCTCAAGCTGTTTGCTGGACAGACCTAAAACAATAAGAGTAGAAGAAAGACCTCCGCAGGAGCAGAGCTCTCAGCCAGTGAGTCCTGGCTCTGGCCACCCAGAGGGAGGGCCTGCCTGGGCAGAGCAATGGGCTCCCATAGTCCCCCCACTGCCTTTATTTACCATTGCCCAGACTCCCAGCCTGGCCTGTCAGCTCAGGCCTGCCCACAGCCTTGGGAGGTACTGGGGAGGGGAGGGTTTCAGGTCTGATGAAAGCCACCGAAACCAGCTCAGAGCTCCCATGAAAGGAACCAAGAGGAGGCATGAGTCTGATTGTAGGTGGCAGGCATGACCAGACCTGCCTTCCTCTTGGGGAGATGGAGACAAAGACAATGTCATCCCCAGAGGGAGCACTGGGTCTCCCCTACTTCCTCCACACAGCCTCCTTGCCTGGAACCCGCAACTGGCCTCTGAGTCCCCACCCAAGTACCCTGGAAGCACTGGGCCGCTTGTATTGCCATGCAGGAGTCCTGAACGTGGAGAAGCAGTGATCAGGGTAAGTGGAAAGGTGGCAGCATCAATTCCTGTCTAGACTGGAGTTCTGGAATCCAGCCGTCCTGATGAAAGGATCCATTATGGAGACAGGATATAAATCGGCCAGGTCAACAGGACTGTACTCACCTAGGATTATTTACACTTTTTTTTTTCTTTTTTTTGCTCTCTGGTTGGTCACTTGCTCCTACTGTCACCTGCTTTCAAGTTTCAATGAAATCACTAACTGCACCAAGACGTGTAAGTAGCCAGTCACATCTGATTTCATTTTGAGGGGCCTCACGATAGGGCAACATGCTCCCTCCTGAGCCCCTGTAAGGCGTCAATTCTTTGCTCTGGACTTTAGAGAGTGCTAAGAAGCCACCACAGGCATGGACCCCTGGCAGGGCAGAGTCACCAAGACTGTGTTAATAATTTCGTCTTCCCTGCACCCTTAGGCCCTGCCCAACACCTTTGTGCAGTTAGTCAAGGATATGGGAAGGGAGCCAACTGACACGGCCCATTTCTAAACTGCCAGGCTGGGATCCTTG
>JADRCD010085377.1:0-19169 GCA_019843815.1 Montemys delectorum | reverse complement strand
ACCACCACCACACCACCACCACCACACCACCACCACCACACCACCACCACCACACCACCACCATCACCACCACTACCACCATCACACCACCACCTCCACACCACCACCACCACCACCACCACCACTACCACCACCACACCACCACCACCACCACCTGGCTGGTGATAGTTCTTTTAATGTATTCTATATTCAAAGTTCTTTACTCTTTTAAATATGTATGTACTTATTCATTTACTGGTTTTGTGAGACAATGTCTCTATATAGTGTTGGCTAGCCTAGAATTTGCTATGTAGGTCAGACAGGCTGGTTTTCAATTTATGATCTTCCCGTCTGTTTCCTGAGTACTGGGATTACAAGCATGTGCCATTACTCCAGGCCTGCTTTTTACCATTATATTTAATTTTATTTTTTATTTTTGTCAAAGGGATAACTAGACTGATGCATGTACCTTTAATCCTAGTATTCAAAAGATAGAGGCAGGCAGGTCTCCATAAGACAAAGCTATCTTGATAGCAAGTTCCAGGCCTACCAGGGCTATACAGTGAGATCTTTTTTCAAAAAGGGGGTGGGGTAACCATACCATACACAAAGATTAAATAATACTGGAGATTTATAATGAATAACCCAGTTACCCTTTCTTGCTCTTCTTACCCAGACTCCTACTCCCCAGAAATGAGTAGACTCCTCATCTTAAGTCTAGGCTTCCTGTTTGAATTATAGAACACAGAAAATGAATCAGCTACTATTTCTAAATTCTTCCATAGATGATACAAATAATACTTTTTTTTTTTCTTTTTTTTTTGGTTTTTCAAGACAGGATTTTTCTGGCTATCCTGGAACTCACTCTGTAGACTAGGCTGGCCTCGAACTCAGAAATCCACCTGCCTCTGCCTCCCAAGTGGTTGCTGGGAATTGAACTCAGGATCTCTGCTCACTCAGGCCCACTAGCTGCTAAGGCCTGCTCGCTCTGTCCTGCTTGCTCTGCCCCTGCTCGCTCTGCCCCTGCTCGCTCTGCCCCCTGCTTGCTCTTATAATAATAAATAAATAAATTTATTTATTATTATATGTAAGTACACTTTAGACGCACCAGAAGAGGGCGTCAGATCTTGTTACAGATGGTTGTGAGCCACCATGTGGTTGCTGGGATTTGAGCTCAGGACTTTCAGAAGAGCAGTCGGTGCTCTTAACCACTGAGCCATCTCTCCAGCCCCAAATAATACTTTAAATGCCTAGGAATGAAGTGAATATTTTACTAGGAGTAGATGCCTTAGGGCAGTAAAGACTAGTTCTCACAAAACTGAGACAGATAGCTTGAGTCTAATGACTTCATTTTTTTTTTTTAACCTCTAGACGTTTAAGTAGCACATTTAGTCGTCTAGTTATCTCCCCTCTTCACTCCTACCCTACTCTAGTTTGGGTACCATTTTGTATATTAAGACATAGGAGATTTGCTGCATCCACCCTCTGTTTAAGCACTGCAGTGCATATTCTTTCCTCTGGTATTCTCAAGTCAGTTACATGTTAACTTTGAGTACTCTGTGTTGACATCATTATGTGATCACTGCTTTTCTAGAGTAACAAGGGGCCTTAATTTTTTGTATCTACCTCTCATTGCATCTTTCATAATATATTTTATATCTTTTTTGTTTGTTTGTTTAGTTTTTTGGTATAAAATTTTTCTGTGTAGTCATGGCTGTTCTGGTACTTGCTCTGTTGGCCAGGCTGGAGTTGAACTTGGAGATCTGCCTGCCTCTGCCTTCTGAGTGATGGGATTAAAGGCTGTGCCACCACTTCCAACTCACTCCATTTTGAATGTGTACTTTGTATTCTTTGGGATTTTTAACCCTTCGGACAAGATTTGCTATTCTCCTCTGAGTAGATTGAAATATAGCCAATAATCTTGTTGTTTTGTAGTATCTTTCATAAGACCTCTGGCACCTGTCTCTGGCCTGCTATTTTGCAGTTTTCCTGGGTTTTCATTTATGATCTTGAATGCATTCCTTTTGCTTCTCTCTGATGTGGAGTAGCTTGTTTCCTAGATTTCAAGTCTTTATCTTCTTATTTGTTAAATACATTTTTCAGTACCTCTAAACAATATTTCAACCCTCAAATTTGGTTGATGGCTTTATTTGTAACTTTTAGAGTTTTAGAGGCATGACACCCATGTTTCTTCGCTCTGTTGTTACTGTTGAGAAATCTAATGTCAGAATGAAAACCAATCTTGTTGCTTTTCTGTGAAAACTCTTGTGTTTATTCAACAGCATACCTTATATGGTGGGCACCAATAAAGACACTGAATATGGGACTGGAGAGATGGCTCAGCAGTTAAGAGCATTGGCTACTTTTAAAGAGGACCTGGGTTCAATTCCCAGCACATGGTGCCTCTCTCCAGTTCCAGGGGATATGATACCTCTTCAGGTATTTATGTGGCACATAAACATACATGCAGCAAAACACCTATACATGTAAAATTAAAAAAAAAAAATGGGGACAAAAGGACACTGAATCTACGAAAGAACAAAATACTAGCCCTCTCCTGTGAAAGTTTAAATTCCAGGAGACGGTTATTCCAGATGGTACAGTAAATGTAGTAATAGTAAGTAGCTTACATAATGCCCTGCATAGACATAAAGTAAGTAGTTGCTTTAGGAAGTGAGAGTTCTGTGTTTGTTTCTTTTTGCTTTTAGTCTTAAACATTTTCCTCCTTTCCTTGTTAGGGCATTGTTTCATACGTTTGTAATAAGCTTTGATTCTTGGTACATTCAGTATTTCCTTCTGGGATTCCTGACCTTGTAACTCTTTAGTTTTTGTCAGGTGTACATTGAAAGGTATTCTTTGTGCTATAAACTTATATGAATATTTTCAAGTGCTTATTCTTTTGGTTCATCATTGTAGCATCATACAGGTAACTTTATTACCATGAAACATCTGCTGTATTCTATAGCCCTCTCCAGCTCTCCCCAGTTCCAAGCAATTGGCAGTCACTGGTTTGTTCATTATCGCTGTAGCATTGCTTTCCCAGAATGCTACATAATTGGATCATAGAGTAAATATAGATTCTTCTCTTTATTGATACGTGTTTAGAGATCATTCCTGTGCTCTTGTGGCTTGCTAACAGATTTCACTAAATAATAATAAGCACTGTGGTTTATTTATCCATTTGCCTACCAAAGACCCATGCTTGTGGTTGCTTCCACCTTTTGGCAGTTGTGAATGAAGCCACTTACATGCATTCTCTTCCAAGTCGTGGTCTATGCCTGTAACAGGAGCACTAGGGAAGTAGAAGCAAG
Organism: Montemys delectorum; assembly: GCA_019843815.1. Classification (NCBI taxonomy): domain Eukaryota; kingdom Metazoa; phylum Chordata; class Mammalia; order Rodentia; family Muridae; genus Montemys; species Montemys delectorum. Next base: position 15,879 of record JADRCD010085377.1, on the reverse strand, counting down.
AGGGTCAGGAGTTCAAGGTTATCTTTGGGTATATATTGAGTTAAGATCATTCTGTGTTAAATGAGACTCAGTCAAAAATTCAAACAAATAACAACTTCAAAAAAGAACAAAAGACATATAATTATAATACAATACATAAATGAATGCCACATAAGGTGGATTATAGCCACAATCTCAGTTCTCTTTAATTTTCAGTTTATTTCTATTTCTAATTTGGAATTAGAAATTCTAAATTGAATTGTTTGTTCACTATAGTTTCCCGTTAAAAGTTTAAACTGTTGACTTCAAGTTTTGCTTCTTTTAATAAATACATTTAATCTTGTTAGTGTATCTTATGAATGAACTGTTTTTACTGTGTCCCTCAGGGCTCTTGAATTTTTTAAGATTTCTACTGCTGTTGACATTATGATCAGCTGTTGTTCCCCATGCGTCCCTTCCCTATGGTTTTGTGTTCCTGTTTCATAGTTGCATGGATGCTTCTTTCTCTCAGAATATGCTTTGGTGATTTCTTATTTCCTCATTGCCTCTTCCTTCAAACTCCCTATATTGCCCTAATATGTGTATGTATTTTGTGTATATTTCTGTGTATACGGTATAATGGTAGGTATATTTGACAATGGAAACAAGTTAACAGGCTTTATTGAAGCAGGATGCCATACATTGTTATTTCTGAAATGTATCTTGGTTTAATCTTGTTATTATAAGCATATTGTTATAACGTTGAAAATAACCCTTTTTCTCCGGCTGCTCTGTCTTTGGAGTTTAGTTGTTTCCCTATAATGTGCTTAAAAGTGTGCCTTTCTGTTTATTTTTTATTGTGATATATTGTATTTTTTTAAAGATTTATTTATTTTATGTATATGAGTACACACTGTAGTTGTACAGATAGTTGTGAACCTTCATCTGGTTGTTGGGAATTGACTTTAGGACCTCTGCTTGGCTCTGGTAGACCCCGCTTGCTCAGTCCCTGCTTGCTCCGGCCCAAAGATTTATTTATTATTATAAATGAGTATGTCGTAGCTGTCTTCAGATGCACCAGAAGAGGGCGTCAGATCTCATTACAGGTGGTTGTGAGCCACCATGTGGTTGCTGAGATTTGAACTCAGGACCTTTGGAAGAGCAGTCTTACTCCCTCCCTCCCTCCCTCCTTCCCTCCCTCCCTCCCTCCCTCCCTTCCTTCCTTCCTTCCTTCCTTCCTTCCTTAACTAGTCATTCACCATAGACTACTTGAAAAACATAGTCTTTGTATATTAACTTATAAGTTGCTTGCTTTGTTTTTTTTTTTTTTGTTGTTGTTTTGCTTTGTTTTAAATCTCTTTTTAGCTGTCTTTAGATGACTGAGTTTCCTGCAAACATGCAGTTAGTTTTCAGGTTTGACTAGATTCTTCCACATTATCAGTGGTGAAACTGATTACTGGATTGTAGTGAATTGACCCAACCCTAACATTATGAAGTTTCCTCTCAGACTTCTCTTCTGAAGTCTTAACATTCACTGGTAACAATCGCGTAGCATATTCATTGCATTAGGAGCTATGAAAAGATTTTTTTTTAAAGTTTAAGTCCTTCTGCATTTATTTATTGGAATTTGTACCTAAAGAACATTCTCTTAGCAACTATTGTATTATCTGGAAGTGTATTCTGTAAATAAGTGAAGGATTAATTCTCTGTTCATTTTCCTTTAATTCATTAATTCTCAGAGTAATAATACTATAGCAACCCTCCAGTAGATGGGATGCTTTGGTTTTGAATTTAATGGTTTTTAAATTTTATTTGCATTATTTTCAGTTCTGTGTCCTCTTCATTTTTTTTTTTTATGGTCACTTGTCCCTTTAAGAGCCCCCTAACTTGAGTTCTTTCCTTCTGATGTTGGTCACTGGTAGATTCTTGCAGTGTCTCAAGCTTACCTGGTAGACTTTCTGCCTCAGCTACTTAACAGATTTTGTCATAGCACATGGTAAAGCTAGGCATGGCTGTGTGCTCCTGTGGGACAGGTCCGTGGGGACAGATCCTATCTAGATCCTTGGAGCTTGCTGGCTAGCCCACCTGGCTGAAATGGTGTGCTTTCAGTTCAGTGAGAGACCCTGTCTCAAGTCAATAAGAAGTGATAAGGGAAGATACACATTATCCTCCTCTGGTCTCCACTTGCATACTTAGGTCATACATCAACCCCTACACCCATACAGTACCTTGTGTGTACAGATGTTGTGTTGTAAAAGTTGACTTTTATGTCATTTTCATGTAGAGACCATTTTTCTATCTAAGTTATGGAAAAGAAGTACTGTTTAATTTTATTTTTGTTTCTACTTTGATAGTTATATTGACACAGAATGGATGGTATACTATTTGTATGGTAGAAAAGTAAATATAATATTGTACTTTTTATTTTCTAGACATATAAGAATCATATTCTGAGTAAGCCCACAGGGAGGATGGACAGTTACTTTAAAGCTGCTGTCAGTGATTTGGACAAACTTCTTGATGATTTTGAGCAGAACCCAGGTTTGTTGATTTTTCTACTTTTCTACTAGAATCTTAAAATGTCCCCTTAACAAAATTTTATTTCAATCTTGGTCACATTGTTATGTTCTCTCAAAAATGTGCCTGTTTCATTGTTACATATTAGTTTATTTTACACCAGTAAGATCAATAGTCAGAAATAAAAGTTACTTTGTAGATATAAGTGTAGAAGAAAATCTTTATGAAGAAGCTAAAAACAAATTGATAGAGCTCTGTGAAATGAAATGTCATTACTGTAAGAGATGGTATTTCCTCAGAATGAATTTAGGAAATGGGGGGCTATCCTAGCTAGATTTCTGTTGCTGTGAAAAAACACCATGACCAAAATTGGGGAAGAAAGGGTTTGTTTCACCTCTCAGTATATAGTATATAGTTCATCTTGAAGGGAAGTCAGGGCAGGAGCTCAAGGCAGGAACTGAAGCAAAGAACTTGGAGGAGTAATGCTTTCTGGCTTATTCCTCACGGCTTGTTCCTTGCTTTTTTATATAACCCAGAACCACCTGGCTAGAAGTAGCACCACCTACAGTGGGTTGGCCCTCTCACATCAACCATTAATCATACAAAGTAATGCTCCACAGACTGGTCATATGGTGGAAATGTTTTCTTAGTTGAGGGTCTCCTTCCCAGAAACTCTAGCTTGTGTTAAGTTTACAAAAATCTAATCGGGAGAATGACAGAACAAAAGCAGCTAAAGATAAGATTGCTCCTCAGCCTTTTGTGGTGTGGTTTGCAGTGCAACTGAGTTATTGACAGTGTTTTTGTCACCTAAGACAACTGCATTAAGAAGGAAAACTAGAACAGTTCATAACAAATAAAAAGTCAATGTGAACTTCATAACCTTTAGTTGGTTGGTGTCATCTGAATAACTTTGTGTTTCTATTTTTCCTAGACAAACAAGATTATTTCCAAGATGCATATGCTTTTAACCAGTGTTCAGTTTCTTCAGAGTTGGCCTCCACACAGCCAGCTTTACTGTCAAAGGACCAAGGATGCATTAGTAGTTGTGCCTCATCAGAAGCATGCTGTGAAGAAGCAAATGAGACTTTTCTCAAAGGAAAGGGCTCAACCTCTAGACAGAATGAAAAAAATGTAGCGGGACTTGATCTTCTTTCTTCTGTGGATGCTAGTACTTCAGATGAGATCCAGCCTTCCTGTATGAGACGATGTAGTAAGCCTGTCTGTGACCTGATAAGTGACATGGGTAACTTAGTACATGCCACCAGTAGTGAAGAAGACATTAAACAGTTATTGACAGATGACTCTAAGTCTCCTGCAGATACTTTGATCACGTTGGACTCGTCTTCAGTTTCAGATACTCTTGCTGTTTCTTCAGTAGACTGTGGTAGTAATGCTGTCAGAGAAGAGCAGAATAACATCAATACTGGTGTACACAACGGAGATAGTAGTAGTATCAAAGAATTGGGTGTAAAAGTAGACATGACACTTTTCGATTCTTGTAAACATAACAGAACAGAAAATTTAAAGGATAAAATGATTTCTAATGAGTTAGAAACAGTTGATTTTGACATCCCATCTGTTTTGACCAAACAAAGTTCTGAAACGTCTAACACCAAAGATAACCTACAATACAAGAGGCTGCCGTGTGAATTATTAAAAGAAGATAGCAGTTTGGCAGAAGAGAAAGTGGGTGTGGCAGTCAATAACACAGAGTGTCTAGAAGAAGGAGGAGGAGGTAACACAATTGCTATGCCTTGCAAGCTTCCAAAAAATGAAGGGCTATCCCCAAGTGACCCAGCTTCAAATGATGAAAATTTCAAGTTACCTGACTTTTCCTTCCAGGAAAATAGAACTGCTGTGTTCATGAAGCAGACTATAAAAGAAGACTCAGGAAATTTAGACCTTAAAGAACATAATGATACAGTCCATGTTTCAAGTGATGGTGTGCCCCCTTCACTGTCCTGTCTTTCATTGTCTGGGTCTTTGTGTGGCTCGTTAATTGACAATAATGTACACAGTGATAGCTTACCTCCTAATGAGTCTGAAGAGCAGAACACTGATGCAGTGATTATCCGTGAAGAGATTCAGAAGAGTGCTGTTTTAGATGAGGAGACAGATCTTTTGAAGAAGGAAAAGTGTAAGAGTACATTTCTTCAGCCAGTAAATGAAAAGAAAGGGGATGGAAAGGTTGAACTTGAGGAGATGGTAATTGGTGGTGAGTCTTTGGAGTGCCCTGAGGATGCCAGCTCTGCTGCCGCAGCTGGGTCTCCAGTGGCACTCTCTGCTGCGAGTACCCTAGAAGCTCCTGGTCCTTGTGAAGGTCTCACTTTTCCCAGCAGTGATATGGACGGGCAAGAGTTAGATTACTTTAATATTGATGAAAGCATGAGAAGTGGCATACTAATTAGTGATGCTGAACTTGATGCTTTTCTGAAGGAGCAGTGTCTTCAGAACTCTAACACAGTGTCTTTTGAAGAAAATGTAAATGATTCACAGTCGCAGATGAATCTGTTAGCTATGAAAGGGCTAGATGATGAAAATGCTGGGGATATATACTTCAATGCTGAAGCAGGAGCTGCTGGTGAAAATGGAGGTGTTACCATCTGTGAAACAACTGATAAAGAAAACACAGTAGAAAACAGTGGTCTTTGTGTAGGAGAAAAAAGCACAATTCCAACCGAAGGAGGGTTATCTGCCTGTCAGCCTGACATAAGGGATGAATTACCAGTCCCCAGTATTAAAACCCAAGCTGTTGGAGGGGCTAGACCTAAGCAGCTGCTGAATCTTCCACCAGGAACAAGGAGTTCAAAGGAAGTGAATAAGCCAGATGTTCTAGCTGTGCCAGAAAGTGAGCCAGGCACAGCAAATGCTATTGCTGCATCCCCTTGCTCTGCAGATCATATACCTGATTCTCAGGTTAGCTTCAACTCCAATTACATTGACATAGAAAGTAATTTTGAAGGTGGATCCAGTTTTGTTACTGCAAACAAGGATTCTCTGCCTGAAAATATATGCAAAGAAAGCTTGGTTTTGGGCCAGAAACAACCTACATGGGTTCCTGATTCAGAAGCTCCAAACTGTATGAACTGCCAAGTCAAATTCACTTTTACAAAACGGCGACACCACTGCCGAGCATGTGGGAAAGTAAGTTATAGAAACCTTAGCCTTTTGTTCTTCCATGGTCCTGGGGATTAAAACTAGGTTTTTCACACACCAGGAAAACTCTCTGAGTTACTTTTCTATCTTCTAAGTGTCTATGCTCTCAAATATTGATAAATTAGATGTTCCAAGCTGAATGGATCCTCCTTTGTCCTTGCATACTTAATTGTAAGACAGTTTTGCAGCCAGTTTCTTGATCATTGCCTAGGAAAACACTAGAAAGCCAGTGGCTTATAAAGAATACCATGCTGGACTTTGTTTGTGTCCTTACTGTAGTTGAAGATAAAGATGCTGTCTATGAATTCTAAGGTATTTGTCTTTAAAGACTGGCATGCTTTTTATTTAGTATTTTTCATGTTGATTTCAGATCAAATTATCCTATCTTAGCAAAATAGTGTCCTACTTATGAAAACCATGTTCTTGTAAATTGTAAGCAAGCTTATTATCACTTATTATCACTGGGCTGCTACAGGAAGCTTTTTAAATGATACAGAAAGCTTTTTAAATGATAAACATTTATTGAAGAAAGTTTTTCTTGCCTTTCAGTTAACATAGTTGATTCAAAATGTTTCCTTATCAGAGATATCATATAAATAAAAAATATTCATTGTATTAGAGTTTTCTAGAAAAACAATTATTATATATTTACATATAAATATATGTATACATAATTATAAAGGGATTCATTAGATTTGATGATAGGAGGCTAATTATTCCAACAGTGGTTAGCCACATGTTATAGAGGCAGATAGTGCTGTAGCTGCTTAGTTCAGGAAGCTAGAAGCCTTGGATCAAAGTAGTGTAGTGGTGGGGAATGAATTGTCCTGTCTGATGCTGAAGGCCTGGAATCTCCTTGGAGAGTCATCAATATGGCTGAAGAAGCTGGAAGTTGTCCTCAAATGATAGCAGCAGCAGTAGACATACTTGCTCAAGAAGAACACAGCTTGTCCTCATTGGCTGCCTTTCTCTACCACTTTTATGCTTTGCCCCAGTCTATTGGGCAGTACTGGTCAAATCCAGGGTATGTGTTTCCTCCTTAGTTGTGATTCTGGTTGCCAGTCTAGTCTCAAGACACCCTCATAGACACACTCAGAACTCCTAGACATCTCTCATTCACTTAACTTTGGTAGTCAAGATTAACTATTGTACTTAAAGATCATTAAATAATTATATTTATGGTTGTGGTGACTGGACAAAATGGATCATATAATAAAATAAGAAAGTAAGTTTCAACTAATTAGGTTTTGAGCTTCTATCCCCTTGCCTCTACTAGATTTAAATATGCTTGAGACAAAAACGAATTTAGCATTTTATTCTTTATAGGTATTTTGTGGTGTCTGTTGTAACAGGAAATGCAAGCTTCAGTATCTAGAAAAGGAAGCAAGAGTATGTGTAATCTGCTATGAGACTATTAATAAAGGTGAGTATTAACTTGACATGTTTTCTTCCATTAAATGAATATATATTAAGAATAACTGGATTTGACAAAGATAAACTTGTTTATTTTCTTAAGGCAAAGACCTAGTGTTGACTTATCTGGCTTAGGTGGGACATCCCAAGGCTTGGTTTCTATTTTTGTTCTACTCTCACAATTAACATTACCAGTCTGGAAAGGAAGCACTCAGGTTCTGGAGTGGCAGTTCATTGCCCTTTAACAGGTACCAAGCCCCCCGAGTACTGTACTTCATCTGCCTACTAGTTCATCATCACTGTCATCCTCATCATCTTAATGGAGACAGTCATAAAAGTAGCCACTGTATTGGTTCTTAGGGTTATATATTAATGCTAGAAGGCAGGGTTGTAGTTCTTACCTGTGTTAGATAATTGCCTGAAATGAGAATGAAGATAAGGACTTATATATGATTTTATAAATTCATAGGATAGCATGGTATGTGCACATTTTGGTCTCCTTTTTTTCTTAGTTTTAGAATGTCACATGTGTGTGCTTCCCGTTGTTTCTTGGCTCTTTAGCTAGTTTCCATTTTCAGCAGTGGTCTTGATGGTCTTGAGTTCCCACAGGGTGTGTGTGTGTGTGTGTGTGTGTGTGTGTGTGTGTGTGTGTCTGTGATACTGTACTTTCACCTCTAGATACATATCTGTTCTATTTAGTAGTTCTTGCATTTTCAAAGATTTGTTGACCATTTAATTCCCAATGAAAATTACTTGACCCTTTTTTTGACCAGGCCTGTGAACTAGCTCCTATTAGCTAGGAGAATAAATACCTGATAATAATTTGTTTTTCTCTTTTGAATGAAGATAAATTTTTTCAGCAATTCTCCAAAAAGCTCTGATGTGAGTCTGTTAGCCTGAGGTAAGCTGTTCTACTCCCTGCTGTTGACCTATACTCTGGAAGATAATAGAATATAATTAAAAAATATTTTTATGTTATCACCATTGTTTATGAAGAAGCTACATGCTTATAATTGTTTTTCTTTTTGCACTGTTTCTGTAGCTATTAGCCCAAGCAGTTTTCTAGAATTCAAATTTTACAGCAAGTTCTCACCTAAAAGTTCCTACTTAAGAAGCCATGGGTCAAATTTTGGGAAGAGACATTCTAACTATAGAGTCTGAGAGAGAGGAGAGGATATGCTCATTAAAAAGACTTCACAGAATACCAACATAAAAGTTTGGTCTCTCAAAGACATAATGTAGAGGAATGGAAATGTTACTCAATAGTAGAGTGCTTGCCTAACATGTACAAGACCACAAGTTTAATTACCATCAACACACACACACACACACACACACACACACGGATGTGTTGTGGAGTGAATTTATTAGATAACCTGTTTTATTGTATTTCAGTATCTTACATAGTTTCTTTTAGGGAGCTACCAATGGTTATTACAAGAAAATGCCAACTGTAGGTAGAAACCAACTGAAGTGATCATGTAAACAGTGTTATCAGATATGAAAAAGTTGACTCAAAGGTTGTGAAGTGCATTCAGTAAAGGAATGGAAGAAAAGATTGAGTAGAGACTGTGGGTGTGGAGAAAGCTGCCGAGAGTTCATGAGCTTTAGCAACATGTGAGTACTGTCAGGTAGATTTGGATCCAGAATGTAAACCTGTAAGTGGATTTTTACTAGCTAGTGGAGTGGTTTCTGAGAGCACCGTCATTCTGTGATATTAAAGAAGATTGTGGCAGTGACAGCACTTACGGTCATTCAGTTTGGAGAAGTGCTGAAGATACTGTTCCCAGTACTATTCCTTTTTTCTGATTGAAATATTATTCAGTGATATTTAGGAACTATACTGTATTCTGGAGCTCCAGCGGACAACAAAATAGATGTTCTGTTGACAGTGGGATTTTTGAATATGGAGATAAATAAATAGTAAACAGAGAGGCCATCAGATAGTAATAATACCCTAAATTTAAAGTTAAAATGTACAAAGATAGATAGTGGCCATAATAAAGCTTTATGGTAATATGATATGTGACTTGAAAGAAATAGACTGTGTCTGTGTGAGACCCTGTGGACAGAACATTCTAGGCAGAGGAAAGAGCAGACAGCATAAGCTGTACTTGCTTAGCTTAAGAACAAAGGCTCAAGTTGCTGCTCTTAATTAGTCAGCGAGTTGTACTGAGAGATGAGACTAGGGATGTAGAGCCTATCTTAGAGTTTTACTCTAGTTAGAAAGCCAGAAAACATAGAAGCTGAGGGTGATAATGCACACCTTTAATCTCAGCGCTTGAGAGGCAGAGGCAGGCAGATCTCTTAAGTTCAAGGCCAGCTTGGTCTACAGAGTGAGTTCCAGGGCAGCCAGGGCTACACAGAGAAACCTTGTCTCAAAACAAACAACCCTCTAAAACAAACAAACAAACAAACAAAGCCATTTTTAAATGATTAAGGCTTAAGGAAACAGTCATTTAGGTCCTAAAGATTTACTCTGGAGTACGTTGCTAATAGATCCTAGGAGTAAAAGGAAAAAAATAGACACTTGTATTCAATAAAGATGATTTTCTATAGTGGATATCAAGCATACAACAACTAAAAATATTAAAATAACTCATTTATAGCTTATCAACATAGAGTGCTGTCAACTAAATATTAGTCACTTGGATATCTTTGCCAAGTGCCACTTTCTCTTGATTGGCCATTTGTTTCTTTCTCCTTGTAACTTGAAAAATCAAATATTTATTATAGCTTACTAGGAAGTTCAAAAACATGAGTTGTTAATACTATTCTTTCCCCTTTATAGCTCAGGCATTTGAAAGGATGATGAGTCCAGGTGGTTCTTGTCTTAAGTCTAATCATTCTAATGAATGTGCCACTGCCCAGCCACTTCAGGAGACCCAAACATCCAGTACACCTTCACCTACAACTTTGCCTATCTCAGCACTGAAACAACCAAATGTTGAAGGTAACCAGAGTAAACTGCTGTGGTTTACACCAAGAATAAGTTATTTAAGTAGAAATACTCCAGTAGTCGGGATCTAAACAGAAAAGAGAAACCAATTATGTGTCGGGGGGATTTCCGCAAGGAATTGGGTATACATGCATGATGGAGACTGGAAATATGCTTAGGAGTCTCAGACTCATATAACTGCAGGAAGCAGCCACTACTGCTAGGATTAGGTGGGTGGAAGGGGAGAAGGCAGTACTAGCATCAGAGAGGGGTACCTGGTAGTGCTTAGCTGTGGGTGTTGGGGGCTAAAGCACTATATGACTAAAGCTGTGTGACCTCTGGAAAAGTGCCATATAGCAAATATTGGAAGCATCAAGGAGTCTTACAGCTGGTGCTCAGGTGACTGAAGGAGTTCTAGATTTGTATTAGGAGGGCTGAAAGTCATGGGACTTGCAACATAACTGCTGGTGCTGCTGGTGCTGGTCCTGCTGGTTCTACTGCTGCTGGTTCTGCTGGTGCTGCTGGTGCTGGTGCTGGTGCTGCTGATGCTGGTCCTGCTGGTACTGCTGGTGCTGGTGCTGCTGCTGCCTTTCTACATTTTGGCCTTCCTTTCCCACCATCCCCTACCCTGGCATATTCTCAGCACAGCCAATTAGCAAGAAGACAGGGTTAGGATTTGTACTTTCTAGACGTCCAGTCTAGCATGCAAGAGCTCAGTGTAGAATGGGGCTTGGGTTCCAATGATAACCAGTTAATAATGTCTTTAAAAACGTCTCATTAATTGTATAGTTTACAGCAATAACAAATTATTATTTGTTTGTCTTTCGTTTTTAAGACTCAAGCTAGCCCATGCTTCTGAACTCAAGTAACCTACCATGAGTAATTGGTTACAGACATGCACTACCATGACACCTATTTTAAACCTTTAAATTTTCTGCTAGTTTGTTCTAGTCTGTGACCATTGTCAATCTCATACAAGGCCAGTATATATTTGCAGACATTGTTTGGAAACAAAGGCTGTGACATTTTAGAAAATATCTGTAAATATCAGTTAAAGATAAATTTGATTCTTCTGACAGTTGAGTTGGAGGAGGGCTTAGATTATCGCTCAGTGGCTTTTCTGTTTTTAATATCTGAATGTGATATAGTAATGAAATTGTGTATTTAACCCTAAAGATAATAAGTTTGTGTCTAAAGTGATTTATATGTTCTTGAGTAGATAATCTAAATTATTATCAGACTATTATAAATGTAAGAAAGGTACCTTGTTTAATACATCTACCCATGTTCAAATACATGTACTTAATTCCAACTTTTCCCATTATTTTCTCCATTCTAAAAAATAGACATGAAACTGCTTCTTGTGTTTTTATGTTCTAAAGTCTTCTAATTTTAATTCTCGTAACTTTTGTCTAGGTGCTTTCTAACAACACCAGCAACAAAATAAGTCTTCCTACTTTTACACAAACATTTCCTCTGGATTTGAGAGGAAATGGTAATGTGTATTAGTAAGGTCATGACCTATATTGTAAGAACTGCAGTGTTGCTGTTTGCATAGTAAATGAAAATACAAAGAGACCTCTTGAATACATAAGTGATTTAGTTTCACACTTTTTTTCAGACTTATTTCTTTCTGTTATCTGTGTGATTTTCTTTGCTTCCCTTCCAGGCCCCTGTCTGTTCTTCATCCCTGTACCTTACTCAACCCCTAAGGTGTATTCAGTAACTGCTTGTTACGGTTTGACTCTAATGTGATCCCCAAAGGCTCATATGTTAAAGGCTTGGTCCCCAGTACATTGTTCACAAATGAGGCTTTAGAAAAGTGACAGGATTTCTAAGGTTTTAAGGTTAAACAGTAAGTTAATCTATTGTTGGCTTCATAATTCCATGACCTTTTAGGAGGGGTGGAAACTGGAAGGTGGGGCTTAGCTGGAGGAAGTAGGTCACTGGGGTGTACCCTGGAAAGTATCTATTTTGTCATATTTCCTTATTGTGTCTTTGTCTGCTTCCTGGGCACCCTGAGGTGAGCAGTTCTGCCCTGCTGCATCTTCCTCACCATGGTGACTACCTTGTAACAAGCCATGGAAATGGAGCTAAGCCACCTGGGACTGAAACCTCAGAAACTCAGAGTCATTTCCTTGGTGGTGTGTTATAGTGATGGAAAGCTGTCTTAACATGCTTCTCCATGGATACTTGGCCTCAGTAATAGAGGCCTTGTAGCTTCCCCACTGCCCATAAGGTATAAGATTTTCCTTTCCTTTCAGAGCATGTGACTCCCACAGCCACAACTGTTCTGGTGCTCTCTCTTGGTATGGATTAGATAGGCATGGACTCTTCTTAGGATATATGAATTAGAGAAGCCATTTTCCTAGGCTTCTCTGAGAGTATAAGACTTGCGGGTGAATAGCAGAAGGATTCTGAAAACATTAACTGACCTATTTGGTATTATAATCCTGCATTATTGCCAAATAACCCAATTCATTTTTCCAAATCATCCTAGGACCATGTTCCAAAGAACAGAAGAGAGTATGGTTTGCAGACGGCATACTGCCGAATGGTGAAGTTGCAGATACTACGAAATTATCATCTGGAAGTAAAAGATGTTCTGATGACTGTAGTCCTGTCTTACCTGATGTGCCCACAGTAAGGAATCTTAGTTACATTAGTTAGATCATAATTCTTCATGTTATTATTAATGTGCTTATTATCCTTTGGATGCCTTGAATTTACCTAAAAAAAAAGTGTATGTATATTTTGCTTTATTTCGCTTCCCTTATAGCACTTTGCAAACTACATTATTTCTGAGTTGAAGATTAGTGCTGATGCAGGAGATGTGTCAGCCTCATTTTTCCAACAGCGCAAAATGGCCATTAGCATTTTTTTACTAGTAAAGTATTTTTAATAAAGGTATGCACACCAGGCAGTGGTGGGACACACCTTTAATCCCAGCACTTGGGAGGCAGAGACAGGTGGATTTCTGAGTTCAAGGCCAGCCTGGCCTACAGATATAGAGTGAGCTCCAGGACAGCCAGGGCTACACAGAGAAACCCTGTCTCAAAAAACCAAACCAAACCAAACCAAAACAAACAAACAAACAAAAAAAGGTATGAACTTTTCTTTAAATACAGTGCTGTTGCCCACTTCGTAAGCTATGCTACAATGTAAATATAGCTTTTGTGTACTCATACTTGTTTTACTATGGAGCCTGAGTCCCCTAGATCTGACATATGCTTGCATTGACATTGTTAATAGATTTTATTTATTTTTTAAATAAAAAACTTATTTTAGTTTTAATTTATAGGTATGTCTATCTGTCTCTGTGGGTGTATGTATGTATGTGTAGATACCCACACAGGCCAGAGGAGGATATTGGATTCCCTAGAGCTGGAACCTGGTGTCGGTGTTGGTAATTAAACTCTGGTCCTCTGTAAGCGCAGTAAGCACTCATAGTTGCAGGCCATCTTTCCAGCCCTGGTTTTTACCCCTTTAAATGTTAGTTTTAGGCAGTGAGTCTCAATTTTTAAACAAAAACCTCAGAACCTCTTCATAAGCTTTATTAAATGTTATAGAGAGCCCTAAAGTACAGGTGATGTGTTTTACATGTATTTATAATTACTGTTTTTAAAACTAAGATAGAAAGAAACTTCAAAATATTTATTAATTAAAAATAATAGGAACTCATAAGATGGCTCAGCAGTTAAGAACACAGGCTGCTCTTCCAGAGGTCCTGAGTTCAATTCCCAGCAACCACATGGTGGCTCACAACCATCTATAAGGTCATCTGATGTCCTCTTTTGGCATTAGGGTGTACATGCAGCAGAGCATAATAAATAAATAAATAAATAAATAAATAAATAAATAAATGCATATGTTTTAAAAAGTAAAACTATTTTATAAACTATATAAAGCCAATAGATAATATTTTAAAAACCAGATCACTTCAGTCAGTAGAGAGTGACATTGTTTTGCTTCCACATGTAGTATGTTGTGATATATTCTTATTGATCTTATGAAGAAAATCTAGGACATCATTGTCTCTCTGAAAGGATGTTGTGGACTTCAGCATTCCATAGACTGCAACTTGAGAATCCTAATTTAGATTAATATTAACTTAATGGTTTCTATACATTCAGGAAAGTATTGTTGATATTTATGCTTGCATTTACACAGCTGTACCAGGTGTAGGCGGAAGTCATGTGACCTATATCACCTACAAGTGAAAGCTATTGAGTAGATTTTGTAGATAGGCAGAGTTAGGAAAGGTGGCATAGTCCTTAACTCACACCTATTCTCAGTCACTGTTCCAGCAAAACAGACCAGTAAATACATTGGTTGTCATGAATTCTTCCCCCTTAAGATTTATCTTGGACAGTCTGAAAGAGGCTTTGACGAACATGACTTGGTAGTATCTTTTTTCCAGGTAATGGCTACTGTGAACTCTCTCTACTCTGCTTCCCAGCCACTCCTTTGCTGCCCTCCTTTTTCTTCTCCCCCATCCCTCCAGGCTGTCAAGTTTTAAGAAGGTGAAAGCCTTGAGTTGAGCTTAAGTTGGTCACTTTGTAATGTAGTAGGTGCAGTCATTAACTAAACCTTTGTGCTCCTTAATGTGGTATACCCTGAACTTAAAGAAGCAAAATGGCCTTCATTTCTTGGGAAATTCATCTTTAGAAGGCCTCTGTTGGTTTCTTTTATTTTTGTTAAAATATTTTTGGTTATGGAGGTCAACATTTCACTCTTGAACAGAGAATATGAACTGATTTAATTTTTTATTCTGTATTTTACAGATGATAAATAAAGTGGATCATACCCATTCTCCTGCAGTAGAAAAACCAAACAATGGGTTAGGAAACATTATAAGAAGTGAGATAACCCAGCATCCAGTTTGTCATACTACACCTGTGGAAAGACTGCCAGGGAACACAGGCACTGAAGGCTTGCCCATGCCTGGCCCTTTCACACTAGAAGATGATGTTTTTGTGGACAGTGAGGAGCCATCTACTCCTACTGTTGTCCCTGCTAATACTGGTTTGCCTGTTGCTAGCGTTTCAGACTACAGGTTATTGTGTGGTGTTGCCAAATGTGTCTGCAATAACATTAGCCTTCTACCAGATGATGACATTGGTTTGCCTCCCCTTCTGGCCACATCTGGAGAAGATGGATCAGGTAGGATAGTGGCTACTTAAAATTGAAAAAGAATCCTTAGTTTGGATTTTTCAAGACAGGATCTATGCAGCTGTGTGCTACCATGAAGCTTGCTGTGTAGGAGAGGGCAAGTGTGAGCTACCATAGCTGCTTTAAGGAAAAATAACTTTTTAAAAACAACATAGTGAGTTTTGTCTCTAGTATATAAAATACATTTTAAAAACTTACATGGATTGTTGTTTGCATGTCAATGTAGAGAAAAGAAATTGACTATTACTCTGTGGTGTGTAGGAGACATTTTGTGAGCTTACCTCTAGAGACAAAAGGGTTTTTAAGCTCTCTTCTTGGAATATCACATATATTTTCTGATTGGTTGTCAAGTTTTGTTCTGTGGCTACATGTCACTGATATGCATATGACAGCAAGCAGCATAGGAAACTTGAATGTAGATTCTCTTCAGAAATTAGAATCCACTTTAGTGTATGTATGAGGTGTGGGATTGTGGGTGTATGACATAGCATGTGTGTGGAGGTCTGAAGATAGCTCTGTGGGGCTGGGCTGTTCCCTTCTACAGTAGGTTCTAGGGAAGGAAACTTGCATAACAAGTGATTTAACCCACTGAGCCATTTTGCAGGCCCTAGAATCCACTTTTGATAAAAAGTGTTTGTTAAAACTTGAGAAGTACAAAACTTTAATACATAAATGGTAATTGAGTATGTGTGTGTGTGTGTGTGTGTGTGTGTGTGTGTGTGTGT
>JADRCD010085356.1:0-10977 GCA_019843815.1 Montemys delectorum | reverse complement strand
AACTCCCTACTTGCCACTATCAAGATTCAAATGTAACTTCTAGATCACCGTTCTGTGGCAATTTCTTCTGAATTGAAAGGTTCTATCCTAGAGGGAGGACCACAGCAAGGGAGACTCCGGAAGTAGATAAACTAACCTTAACATGTGGGACCCCTCTCTCCCACTAGCCTAGGTAAGTCATGGGAACTGTTGAAGGAGAGATTCCTAATCTTGACCTGTCACGTCGCCTATAGGGTGCAGGAGAGATGGGCTTTCCTGTGATGCAGCTGCCTGTAAGCTGTCTGTGTTTGTACAAAACAGACTTTTGATTGTCACTGGTGTCTGACATGGGGTGAATAAAGGTTTGTTAAAAATTCCCCCTGGGGGGGAGGGGCTAGAGAGATGGCTTCATGGTTAAGAGCACTGACTGCTCTTCTGAAGGTCCTGAGTTCAAATCCCAGCAACCCCATGGTGGCTCACAACCATCTGTAATGAGATCTGATGCCCTCTTCTGGTGTGTCTGAAGACAGCTACAGTGTACTTACACATAATAAATAAGTAAGTAAGTAAATAAATAAATCTTTAAAAAATTCCCCCCAGGAAAAGTCACATAAAGCCCCAGTAACTGTCCTTTCAGATTCCTTGGGGACATGCTTAATTTGTAAGTGAGTTATTAGGACGTAGTTGCACAGGCTACAAGCGTCCTTTTTTGAATAACATTATTGGAATTCTATTATGGATCCCTTTTTAAGGAATTTATTTTTTATTACTTTTGAAAAGCTAGAGA
The DNA here is from genome assembly GCA_019843815.1 of Montemys delectorum. NCBI lineage: Eukaryota > Metazoa > Chordata > Mammalia > Rodentia > Muridae > Montemys > Montemys delectorum. Next base: position 10,211 of record JADRCD010085356.1, on the reverse strand, counting down.
GCTCCAAATTCTTATTCTTGCACTTAAACCTATAGAAAGGCCTCTTCTGTTCTAGCATTTGGGCAATTTTGATAAAAAGCCCTATGCGTTGTCATTGGAGACTGATTGTTTTTATGTAGTTTATTTAAGAGCCATCTGTAGAGTCAGTTATCCAAGGTAGGCAGAAGTCTGAGTGCCTCACAGGAAGTTTCAGAGCCTTTCCACCTTATGGTGGTACCTCATCGGAAGTGTTTTAGTTTAAAACAGTTATGCATGTGAGTGTTTTGCTTGCATGTGAATCTGTGCCTCAGGTGCATGTAATATCCACAGAGGCCAGAAAAAGCACATCCAGAAAAGCACATCAGAGCCCCTGAGTAACAGCCAGGTGTGAGCTGCCACATGCGTGCTGGGAATTGAGCCCAGGTCCTCTGCAAAATCAGCCAATGCTCTTAACCTTCAAGCCATCTCTCCAGCCTAGCGGCATGACAAACTAATTGGTTGTACCAGGCATTTTATTTTTAGTAGATGTTATATTGGTTTTTGGCTGTAGGAATTTAGATGTAAGATAAAGGGACTCCCCAAATGAGTTGCTTTTTGGAAGATTAAAAACAGCACTCTGCTAGTCTAAATTCTGGAGTTTTTATCTAAAATATACTAAATAATAAGGTCATTTTATGAAGGCAGTGAAAAAATGAAAGTTTCTAATCAGGATGCCTCAGTTTAAGTAAAATAGAAGGTCTAGTCTGCATGTGTCATCCTAACTAAAGCATAATTGATTGATGTGGTTGCAAAGTTGGCTCAGAAAGTGAGAGTGGCGGCTGCTCTTGCAGATGACCTGAGTTTGGTTACCAGCATCCACATGGTAGCTCACAACCATTCATAACTCCAGCTCCAGGGGGTCTGGTACCCTTTTCCTGCTCCCCTTAGGCACTGTAAATGCACAGTACACATACATACACACAGGCAAAACACCCATACATGTTAAACAAACAAGTGAAATAAAATATTTTAAATTTAAAAGTATGATTAATGAGAGGATGTAATGTCATCTACATTTGCACTTTGGGTGGGTGGAGACTCATATTCTGTTAAGAATGCATTTTAAAGGTTTGTCTTTGTGGTCACAAGATGTTAAATCAGACAATCAGGTGGGTGATGTGTGACTATTAAGGGGACCAGAAATAGCTCACTTTAACTTACCTGTGGGCCATCAACATTCCAACTCTCTACAATCACAAACTTCTAGTCAGTCATTTAGTCTTATATAATTTTTAATACTAGAGTCCTGGCTAGTTCTGTGCCAACTTGAAAAACACCTTGAGTCATGTGAAAGGAGGGAACCTCAGTTGAGAAGATGCCTTCATAAGATCCACCTGTAAGGCATTTATCTCAATTAGTGATGGATAAAAAATGGACCAGCCCATTGTGGGTGGTATCATCCCTCGACTGGTGGTGGCCCTGGGTTCTCTAAGAAAGTAGACTGAGTAAGCCATGGGGAGCAAGCCAGTAAGCAGCACCCTTCCATGGCTGTATATCAGGTCCTGACTCTAGGTTCCTGCTCTGTTTGAGTTCCTGCCCTGGCTTCCTTCTACGATGAACAGTGCTGTGTCGATGTAAGGCAAATAAACCCTCTCTTCCTCAACTTGTTTTTTGGTCATGGTGCTTTGCCTCAGCAATAGAAGCCCTAAGACAAGTAGGATGCTGTTTATCCCCCTGAGAACTTTAGCTAGAACCTCTCTGTGTCGCTTAACCGATAGGATTGGGCTTGAGGCTACACTGCTTGTCTTTCTTGATCCCAACACAAGGAAAGGGCCAGAGAGAGGAGGAAGCACGTCCTTCTACTTCCAGACTTCCCATGTCACTTGACAGCTGGTCTCTCAGACTCAAACCTTCCATCCCACATGTGCCCTTCCCTCAGCCTTGAGCAGGCTAAACAGACCTTAACTGTTTGCCACAGTCAGTCTTCCTCTGACCTAGCCCACCTAGTGTGGAGTCTTCCGACCTAGGTGGGGGTCTTCTGCCTCACCTATAGTTGCCTGCAGGAGCAGACTGCCTGCTGAGCTTGCTTTACAACATTGTCCAGCAACACAATCCTGCTGAAACAAAGGATGGGTCTTTGGGTTTCCCCTGCATAAATGCAGAACTGAAAATTAAACTTTGAGCCTTGGTCAGAAAACCTTTGTCTTGGTGTCATTCTTCTCTCACCCACCTGCCTGTCCTTTATCCATTCCCAGCCTCCCTTTCAGGTTTACCTAGTTCTGCATGGCTGCTGGACAGCTACACCAAGCCAGAGAATTGAGGGCACAATTGTGAGTCATCACTTCTGTAAGGGAGCAAGGCTGGGCTACATCCATCAGGGCTTCAGCTTCCTTTAATGGTTATAATATCTTTTATTTATTTTTGCTCTTTTAGAATGTCAGAGTGTTTTAAATAATAAAAACATGCTTTCCCATACGAGGATGTTTTATCATGTTTTATAACAACATGCAACTACATGTAGGAGTTGGGTGTAGATAAATCTATTTTTATGTAGCATGAGGTGTCAGAAATAGATTTCAGAATATTTAAGCTCTATGCATAAATAATATTGAATTTGCAGTTTCCAACTCATATATTATCTTGAAAGTAAATGAAAACAAGATCTATGGGTCTATGGGATTAATTAATCAAAGAAGGGATTGGAGCAAGCTTATGAACCTATATCTATGTTAGCCTGCTAGGCCAACCATAACAAAGAGATGCTCTTGATGGGCTAAACCACAGACACTTTCTCAGAGTTCTTCTGAAAAGTATGAAAGATATAAAAATAAGTTTTTTTTTATGACTCCTAGCAGACTGAGCAGAACTAAGAATGCAGGTCAGCCGGTTCAGAGCTCTGGGTTCCAGGAACTTGGCTTAACTCAGAGCCTCAGGGCTCTGGTTCAAAAGACCAGCCTCTTTTGGCTGAACTACAATGAGGGCGGAACTAGGAATGAAGGTCAACTGGTTCAGGAGGCTCTCCACCCTGCGGTAGATGAAGATTACATTCCTACAATGAATATGTTCCTCTCCCTAACTGACTGAATACCTTGGGTTGGAATTCCCCCTCACTCCCCCTAGTTTGTGGTTTTTCCCTTTAAATACCCCTTGTTCCTTGTGCTCGGGGTCGAACTCCTCTGGCCTGCTAGGCCACGTGTTCGACCCCAGATCTGGCTTCTCCTGAATAAACCTTATGCTGTTGAATCAAGATCGGTCTCTCCTGAGTTATTGGGTGGTCATATCATCCCAAGACTTGAGTGAGGGTCTCCCCAGCTCTGAGGGTCTTTCACTTCCAGTTAGAAGTTCAAGGCCAGTGTTACTGATGGCTTGCTTGTTGGCTTGCCCATGGCTGCATCTCAATGGCCTGCCCACGGCTGCTTCTCCACGAGTCTCATTTGCCCTTTCGATGGTGCAAGGAGAGAAATAAGGGGGGAAGGAGAAGAAAGATTTCTGTGGTATTCTAAAACTAGTTCTAATGCATTCCAACCCACCCTTCAAACTCACTTGGTTTACTCCGCAGCGGTGGTGCACGCTTTTGATCCCACATTCAGGAGTCAGAACTATTGTGAGTTCTAGGCCAGGTTGTTCGACAGAGATTGTTCCAAGACAGCCAAGGCACTTCACTTTTCCTTCAAGAGCCCTCTCCAAGATGGTCATGTGGGAGATGCACTTCCATACATGAATCCAAGACACAATGTAGTCTTATCATTCATAGGTGGTGATGGTGATGGCAGTGGATATGATGAGAATAATTTTGTATGAAATTCATTTTCTCTTTCCAAGTATCTGGAGATAGCTCCTTGAAATGGAAAAGAAAAAACAAACAAACTTCTATTGAAATAAGGACAATGAGTAAACTGCGAACCTCTGATGTTGCTAGACTTCTCCTCACCTAACAGCAATCAGCGTTGCCCTTCCCTAGCTAGACAGCCATGGGAGTCAGAAAACTCACAAGAACCAAATTAGTTGAAATTAAACTCTTAGACCCTTAATTCAGATTTCCATAAATGTAGTAAAATGAGCCACACTTGGGAAAGAGAAAGTGGGGGTATATCGTAAGTATTGCCCAAGGTCTGTTGCCTTGACTATAAATAAGGCCACGTAATCAAACCTCCACACATTTTGTTTTGCTCAGCTGTCTTCATGAATCCCCACTAGCCTTGAACTTCTGGTTTTCCTGCCTTATCTTCTTTAACGTACCACAACCACGTAAACTTGTAGTTGATTTGACAGAAAATACTTTAGGATCTTTGTCTCTTTGTTCCATAAAGCACCATGCTTGAAGGACCCTTGGAACTGAACGGTTTGTTTGTAAGGCAAAAGTTAAAGGCTAGTTTCAACCTAAAGCATTTCATACTTGCAGTTGTTTTAAATTGTTGTGTAGCAACCAACGCTGTCATCTAGTGTTTTTTATTTAATTATTTATCTTTATTTCTCTTGTTAAATTCTCTTGCTAAAAAAAAAAAAATGTTTATTCTGCACAGAGTGTGTTCTCAAACCTTTGCTTGGTGGAGAACCCAAATAAAGGCATTTGTAAAACACTACCCTCTCGTTCATGTCTGTGACTCCTAATTTCTGATGGATTAAAAACCTGGCTTTTCACATAAAAAATTAACAAGTAATAATAAACCTATTTTAAATAAGCCAAACAAAGTTCTAGTTTTAAAAAAATAGAGGATATAAAGAAAAACCAAGGACTTTATGGCCTAGTGAGTGGGGTAGTTACTAGTCTATACAGAGAGGTTGATTGTGCACGGAGAAAAACAAGCAAGCAAAAGCTAGCTTTAACTGGGCACCTGGCACACCCACAATCTTATCACTTGGAAAGATGAGGTAGGAAGACAAAAATTTCAAGGCCAGACTGGGTTACACAGTAAATTCCACCCCAGCCAAAGCTACATAGTGAGATACAGTACATCGGAGATCAGAAAGAAACTTCAGAGTTGGAAATAGAATAGACAGAATGCGCAACTCAATAAATGTCCTCAACACCTGGAAGTAGAAACAGGAAAGAATCAGTGAACCATTTAAGTATAGAATTACTAAATCTAAATAAAAGAAGGAAAATTGACCCCACACTTGCCACGCCCACTCATCTACTCCAGTTAGTCTGCAATATCAGGGGTAAAAGCCTGATCTAGGACAAGAGGCATTATGACTTCAAAGGGAGTTTGTGCCTCCTGGGTATTTAGTCAGTCATAGCATCCCCTAACTCAGAGGTAGCCCAGATATGTCCTTGCAAACTCACGTGCTAGGTGCCCACCAAGATATGATTTATTAATAGCTAGACAAAATTGGACATTGCTCTCTGACCTTTATCAATGTTTCAATATCTTAGCCAAACCCTGGCTTAGAATGTTACCCATCCAGATTAGTTGCCTTCGGCATTGTGGGTAGGACATTGAAGTTTACAGAGTGGGAGACTTATCCTAGGGCAAGGCCAAGTAGAATCCTCATTCTCAGTCATGGACTACAGCTGAACCACTCCTAGGAATTAGCAAGAGACAAGTCTCTACTAGCCCAGAAGATTAGCATAGTAGGCGTTTTACTAAGGATGGGTGGGACCTTGAACCGAGTGTGTATGTGAGACAGTGAGCAGCAGTCAGCATTCTAGATTCGAGATTCTAGACTCGAGATTCGAGCCTCTGCCCTCCTGGCTGGCGCACCCGCACCCCCCCTCCCCAGACTCTGGCCGGACCCATGCAGCCTGAGCATGCTCAGAGGCCTGGGGTGCTGCACCCGTCCAGAGGAGATTGGCTGCTGTTTTAGACCCAATGTGTTTCAGGTGACCTCAAATGTACCTCGACCACTGAGCTGCCAGATTTTTCATTTCTCTTTTGCTATGACTGTAAAAGCCTCATGCCATTTTTGAGAAATACATTCAGATAACACACTTCTTTGTGTCTACTCTATTTATCAGCTGCCAAATTCCTGCTCACCAGGCCAGAGTTTCCATCACCCTGCGGAATAAGGAGTCCCCGCAGAAACCTGGTCCGTAGCACATACTCGCAAAATGGACAGAGAGACGTGGGTACCAGTGTCACTATACCAGAACAGCTGGCCTTGGTATCGTTCTGCTGAGTCTGAGCAGGCAGAAAGTTAGACCTGAGAGAACCTGTGTGTTGGTAGCTCTGCCTCCTGAAGGTCAGACTGCTGCCCCTTAGTGGCCAAACACCCTTGAAGCTGGAGTTAGGTCCCTAACAAGCCAGCTTTCCCAATTGCCACACAAAGACATTAATGAAAATCTTGTCTCAGTCACTGTTGTATTGCTGTGAGGAGACCTCATGAGTGAAGCAACTTTTACAAAGGGAAGCCTTTCATTGCTTACAGTTTCAGACATTCGTCCATCATCGTCATGCCATGCATATGGCAGGAGAAGTAGCTGAGAGTTTTACATCCTGATCTTCAGGCCAGGTGAGGGGGCAGGGGTACAGGCAGGGAGGGACTGGGTCCAGCATGGGCTTTTGAAACCTTAAAATCCACCCCGCAGTGACATACCTCATCCAACAAGGACACACCCTCTTATTTTTCTAATCCTTCCAAAGAGTTCTTCTCCTTGGTGCCTGTGGAGTCAGTTCTCATCCAAAACACCAGCAGTCTGCATCCTCAAAAGGCTGCAACTGGTGCTTTTGATCACACCTACCATGAATAACCACCCACTTCATGAATATTCATAAAAACTCTTACAAACACACAAAATCAGACTATATTGTTCCTATCTACCTTTGAGTCAGCTTAGTCCAAGACCTCTGGAGTGTACTGTTGTTTGGTTAAATAAATGTCTGCTCAAACTGTCTGCATCTCTTAGATGAATTCCTTCCTCCAAGAAGACAGGAAGAGGAGAAATCTGTAGTCTTATAACAACCAAGATGCTAGAGGGGAGACGAAGGGAGGCAGGGTTAAAACCCTATGAGAAGAAATAAAGATTGAACATTTCCAAGGTGTGTAGAAGACAAGGCTGAGAATTCAAGGTACTCAGGAAATGCCAAAGGATAAGCCAAAAATATCAACCCAAAGACAAATTATAGCAAATCGTCTGCAAAATCAAAGGTAACAAAGAAACTTCATCATCATCATCATCATCATCATCATCATCATCATCATCATCAGGAAGAAACTATTTGAATGGTGATGCACTTCATATTAGAGACTGTGGAAGACATAATAAAGTTGTGACGCATTTAATAAACAACAAAAACCAATAACAAAATCCAACAAATCTTTCAAATCAGAATTTTATAACCAGTGAAAATTTTCTGCAGTGATAAAGGGGAAATCAAGACATTTTCTAGTAAAGAAAAACATAACTTTGTTGCCTGTATCTCAGAAAGAAGATAAAAACCCAGTAAATCAAAGAGAACTATCAGAAAAGGAAGTGTCAAGAAGAAACGTCAATAAAAAGAACAGTAGAGAGAGCAACATATAAATAAATATGCTAGGCTTTCCTTCAAACAGTTAAAGATAAAATTAAAACAATGAGCATTACTATTTCAAATGCAGAGGCAGTGTTTACGGGGATAAATTTAGACACGATTGAGGGGGCATAAAAAGAGGTAAGCTATCTACACTCATCTCAACCTGAGAAATATTGACCCCAGTAGACTATGGTAAGTTATGCATAGATAATGTAATAGAGAACTCACACCAGAGGGTATATAAAGAAACATACAAAGCAAGCTACCAAAGATAAATGTAGAAGAATTGTTATAATGTTTATATCATGATAAGCTGTTTATATAACTCAAAGGAAGACTGGAAAAGAAATCAGGTAAATTAATAACAGAACAAAGAGAAAACAAGGACACTCTGAATCCTAACTTGTCAGTAATTAAAATGTAACTTAAATGTAAATATATTATTAAAAGAGAGACTCACAGACTGGAGTCAAAGTAAACAAACCAATCATGAACCAAAGCTATGCTGTATATCATAAACTCACTTAAAACTATATTTATGCTGTAAATAAAATGTGGAAAGGAAACACTGATCAAAAGAAGTCAGGACTCGTGTTATTATTTGGAGAGAAATCCTTAAAACAAGTGAATCGGTGGCACAGAGAGAAGCAACACACAATGACTACATACCACTTCAATGTGTGTATTCATAAGGCAAAGTCTACAGACTATATGGAGCAAATGCCCATTGAATTGAAAGTAGATAGCTCTCCAAGTACAGTCGAATACTCCAATGTTAGCAGCAGCTTGATGAACACTCAGGAGCTTTTGAAAATGCAAAGATAGGTGCACTAACTTATAGATCTCAACACTGTGGTTGCTCCTACACCCCAGCACACTTGGGAGACACCCTCGTGAAAGGCTCTGGGGAACACCAAGATTGTCATTTTAGGTAAAAGAGTATTAAGTTTGTGCTCAAAGTCTGAGCTGGAACAATAAGACAAGAGAAAGAAACAAAATGGATGCAAGTGAGAAAGGAAGAAGCCAAAGTACTTTTGCAGATGACATGATCCTTAAAAGAGCCTTAACAGATCTGCCAGAAAACTCTTAATCTGATACACACTTTCAAAAAAGTAGCAGGATGCAAAGCTGACCTACAAAAATCTGCAGCCTCTCCATATGTTAACCTGTTAACTATGAACTCATGGAGAAAGAAGTTAACAGATGGGGGAAACCTCCAGAACACAGAGCCAATCTAGATGATCATTGATTGGTGAATGGATAAGGAAAAATGTATCCTTGGTTGGAAGAATTACACGAGTGGAGTTTTCCTAGATATAAAGACAAAAGGAAAAGAATATGTAAGTATGTAAGGAAAACAAACCTAACTGGAGATCTTGCTAAACAAAATAAACCAGACTCAGAAATACTGCATGTTTTCCTCCATTCCCAGGAGAGAGAGAGAGAAAGAGAGAGAGAGAGAGAGAGAGAGAGAGAGAGAGAGAGAGAGAGAGAATGTATATGTTTGTATGTATATGTATTGAGGGTTATGAAAGTAAGGGGCAGCAGAGGTCCTCAGGATGGGAGAGAGGAAATAGAATACATGTGACATAGAAGCAAAGGGGATCTGTCTGTGGACAGGAAGAGGTGATATATGAAGGAATAAGGAGAGTGGAAGGACAATGATGGAGGGGAATGAGTAAGAAAACCCATAAAGACATATGCTATGAAAATGAAACCCATTGCTTGGTATACCAAAACTAAAAGTTATTAAGAAAGCAAAGAACAAGTTGGGTGGTGGTGGCGCACACCTTTAACCCCAGCACTTGGGAGGCAGAGGCAGGCAGATTTCTGAGTTCGAGGCCAGCCTGGTCTACAGAGTGAGTTCCAGGACAGTTAGGGCTACACAGAGAAACTCTGTCTTGAAAAGCAAACAAACAAACAAAGCAAAGCAAAGAATAAAATTAATAGCTAGTCATGAACTACAGAAGTTAAAGGCAAGTCAATGAAATCAACATTTAAAATATATTCTGGTACTGGTAAGAAAACAACTGAGCTACAAACTTTTAAAAAGATTATTTGCAAATTACCTCCTTGAAAAAAGGACTTGAGTCTACAATCTAAATGAGCCCCTTAACACATATAAAGTGAATAGTTCAATTAGAAAATGGGCAAATCATATGGAAACATTTTAGTGGAGGAGAAACTGGGCCAGCGGAGTAAGCACAAGAGAATTCAGTGTCGCTGGGCCTTTGGAAAGTACAGGCGACCCCACTGAGATCACCACACATCTATTAGCACAGCTAGGATTTTAACTATAGATGTCAATAGGCTGTGTGGGTAAGGGAGCTTCATCTACAACCATGAGGGTCATAGTTTAACCAAAGCATCTATGTAAGAAGCTGAACATGCCAACACCCCTCCCCTACACCGTGCTTGAAGACAGACAACCATTCCTTGGGATCTGAAGGGCTGCATGGACAGGCAGCCTAGCCAACACAGCAAACAGCCTTAGGGGGCAGTGAGAGAGCTTATCTCAACCCAGTAAGTCGAAAAGTGATAGAGGAATACGTTACTTCTGCTTTGGCCTCTTCCTACATGCACACTAGTGTGCAAGCACACACACACACACACACACACACACACACACTTAAATAATAAACACTAACAAAATCAAATGCTGGCAAGGCTGAGAGGAAAATTCAGGCTCACGCATCGTCACTAGAAATATGAAATGAAACCTTGGAAAATAACTCAGGGATCTCCTTACAAATTAAATATACAAATCACCGTTAGCCACTTCTTAAGTAATCTAACAAA
>JADRCD010085337.1:0-10668 GCA_019843815.1 Montemys delectorum | reverse complement strand
GTGTGACCAGTGTAAAAGGTGGCAGGACCGGAAGCTTGAACATGTCCAGGAAGAGTCCAGGGCTCTGGATGTGTGTGTATGTGTGTACATGAGTGTGCAAGGGTGAGCCCTGGAGCACATGAGAGGAGATGGATATCCCCTTTTGCTTTCTATTGCTTGGATAAAATACCATGGCCAAAAGCAAGTTGGGGAGGAAAGGGTTTATTTTGTCTTACGACTTCAAGTTCATTAAGATGAGAAGTCAAGGCCAGAACCTGGAGGCAGGAACTGAAGCAGAGACCACAGAGGAGCACAGCTTACTGGCTCGCTCTCCATGGCTGCCTAAGCTTCTTTATACATCCTAGGACCACGTGCCCAGGGGTGGCACCACTCACAGTGGACTGGGCTCTGCCACAGTACTCGGTGATGAAGAAAATGCCACGCAGATTCACCCACTGGCCAATCTGATGGAGGCATGTTCTCAACTGAGAAGGTTCCCCTTCCCAGATGACTCTAGCTTATATCCAGTTGACAAAAACCTAACCAGCACACACGGTACCCCGATCTATTTTCACATGTAAGTGATTGGAGCAAGTTCCTTATCTGGGCTCCCTTTTCTTTGGGAAAGCTGTCCAGGTGCTCTAGGGAACCCCAAATGATAGGGCTTTAGATGGGGGTATCTCTCCCACCTGGGAGGATCTGGGTTCTCAGAGGCTCTCTTTAGACATCTTTTGTCCTCCAGGGTAGCGTGAGTCCACATGACTGTGAGCACCCTAAGCCTGCCATGTGTTCCATGGCTTCGACGTTCTAAGTCTGCCTCTGGGCCTTTGTCTGGGCCTCACGTGGGCCTGGGCACATAGCAGATGCTCAGGAGAGTTGAAAGGACAAATGAACGAGTGAATGCCTTCAGTGGAGGGCAGGCCAGGGGGTTTGGGACCTTGGCACTTTGTGAACCACCCCAGTATACCCCCAACCATCAAGAACTCACTCAAAGTCAGGCCCCATGAATGTCTGTCTGTTTCTAAATATCAGTTTCCTCCAAGAGTTAACTCCAGACTTCCCCCTAAAGTTGTTGGGGACAGCACAGGGCTCAAGGGATATGAGTCCCATGTGGACGAGACACTAGGGATCAGGTCTCAGGTTCCAGAGGGCCAGAGATGGGGCTGGGGTAGCCTCTAACAATTTGAGAACATGGAGCCTTCCCTGTTGAGTATAAAATGGCATTGGGTTGCCAAAGAAACCATTGAAGTATCCTTACAGGAAGGCAAAGCAGTTCCTTGAGTAAGAATTCCCACCCCGTCATGTACAGCGGTGTGAGCCTGTAATCTCCCTCAGGAAGCTGAGGCAGGAGGGTGGCTGTGAGTTTCAGATGTGTTTGGACTATATAAGAGAGCCTGTTTCAACACCCCTGGCTTCTAAAAGACCCATTTTAGGTCTTTCTACCCATATCTGTCCCCCTGAGGGACAGGGGTATTTGTCACTGTGTGTGGAACACATCTGTGTGCCTACAGCTCCTGTCACATGTAAATGTTTCATCTTAGTGACCAGCACCCTCTTCTCTGGATCTTGCATGCATGCCCCACCCGTACCTGGAAGGCCTTGTCTTTATCTACCAGGAGGCCACTCTGCAGAAACACTGGATTGTTTATTTGTTTGGCTGGTTGGTTGGTTTGGTTTGGTTTGAGTTTTCATGACAGGGTTTCTCTTGGCTGTCCTGGAACTCACTTTGTAGACTAGGCTCCAGAGATTCACCTGCCTCTGCCTCCCCATTGCTGGGATTAAAAGCATGTACCACCACCAGGCTGATTGGCTTGTGTTTTAAAACAGGGCCTGGCAACGTTGCCTAGGATAACCTAGAGCTCACTGTAGACCAGGCTGGCCTCCAGCTTTCACATAGTCATCTTGCCTCTGCCTCCTGAGTTCTAGAATTACAGGTGCCTGGCAAGGGAGATGGGCTGTTCAGAACAAGAGGGTCTCTAGCTCAGAAATTCATCTGGGGTCCGGGCTGGAACGTCAGCTGGAGATAATTCCCAGAACCATTAGCAAGCACACCTATGAGAAACGCCGTGTCTCAGGTCATACTCAGACCCTGACTCAAAGTCTGCTTTCAGAGAAGATAGCCAAGTGACTCGTGCATGAAATTCTCGAAAAATAAAATACTACATTTTTAAAATAGAATAAATCATGTTAACTTTTTAAAAGATTTATTTATTATGTATTTATTATAAGTACACTGTAGCTGTCTTCAAATGCACCAGAAGAGGGCATCAGATCTCATTACGGGTGGTTGTGAGCCACCATGTGTTTGCTGGGATTTGAACGCATGACCTTTGCAAGAGCAATTGGTGCTCTTACCCGCTGAGCCATCTGTTAACTTTAAAAAAAAAAAAAAAAAAAAAGTTGAGAAGCCTTGCCTTAGTGCCCGCCCCCCTTTTTCTAGACCAGCAAACAGAGGGACAAGACACCTCCCAGGACCAGGTCCTCATGCTTGGATCTTCATTACAGTCCCTGCCTTTCCTAACTGCCTTTCCTAACTCCGGTTACTTGCACTTCCCTGAGATTCTTGCGCGGTCTTTGCAAGGCCCGCGCGCTCCCCCTAGTGGAATCATGGGGAGACTCCCTGTCCGAGACCAGAGATTCGGCCCTAGTTTAAAATGAAGGAATGAGGGCAGAGACCACAGAACAGCGGGGAGCCTGCAAGTCGGTAAGTAGAGAGAGAACGTTTGGTGTGAACAAAGACTACAGAGCTGACGTTGGTCTGACAGGGTCTTGGAGCACCTTCTCCAAGCCTCTGTGGGGCGGCGTCCCCCTACCCGGTGGTGTGAGCGGTCCATCACTGTGGCAGGAAGCACTTAATGCAAAGACCAAGGTCACAGCTGCAAAACTGGGCGATGAAAATGCCTGTGTCCTCCCGAGCCTAGCCACTCTTAAAGGGGCTTTCCCTCCCGCTGTGCACAAACAGCTTCAGAGCCTGTTCCAGAAAGGGAGAGAACAGGCCCAGAGACTTGTGTATGTTAAAATGTCCAAACAGCTCCGAGTCTGAGGAAGGCTGTGACCTAGTTGGTCAATAAAGCACTGGGTGGGTTTCATGTGTCCAGGTCTGAACCAAGTCAGGCCTGTAATCTCAGCCCTTGGAGCAAGTCAGAGAGACTGTGAGCTAGGGGCCAGCCAGGTTATATCCTGAGGCCGTATTCAAACAAAGAAACAAAAGAATTATGCTCAATAGGGGCAGTGTCTGTGCCTACAAATATGACAACTCTGGGTACCTCACATGAATGAAATCATGCAATATTTACTAATCTGTCTGCCTCATTCCAAAGGTTCATCTACATTAGGATGCCATGTTTCCTAAGGCTAATAATATTCCAGTGTGTGTGTGTGTGTGTGTGTGTGTGTGTGTGTGTGTGCTAGGTGTATTAGTTAGGCTTTTATTTGACCATGATAGCTCTTACAAAGGAAAGCATTTTATTGTGACTGGCTCAGCGTATCAGAGGTTCAATCCATGATCATCATGGTGGGAGGCATGGTGACGTGCCAGCAGACGTGATGCTGGAGAAAGAGCTAAGAGTTCTACATCTTGATCCGCGCAGGCAGCAAACGAGAACTGTGAGCCTTTGGAGCCAGGGCTTGAGCATCTGAGAACTAAAAACCTGCCCCTACAGTGACATGCTTCCTCGATAAGGCCATGCCCACTCCCACAAGCCCACACCTCCTAACAGGACCACTCCCTATGGACCAGGTATTCAAACACTTGAGTCTATGGGGCTGTTCCTATTCAAACTACCACATTCCACTCCCTGGCCCTAGTAGGCTTGTAGCCATATCATAATGCAGAAACGCATTTAGTCCAAATTCAAAAGTCATCATGGTCTATCACAGTCTGAGCAGTGTTTAAAAGTCCAAAGTTCAAAGTCTCTTCTGAGATTCATGCAATCTCTTAACTTTAATCCTGTATAAAATCCAAGTAAAAAAAAAAAGCAGATCACATACTTCCAATGATACAGTGGCACAGGATATGCATTACTGTTCCAAAGGGAGGAGAGGGAACACGGTAAGGAGACACTAGACCAAAGCAAGACGGAAAACCAGCTGGGCACATTCCAAACGCTGCATCTCCATGTCTGATGTCAAAATGCTCTTCAGATCTCCAACTTCTGCCAGCTTTGTTGACTAACACACACTTCTTCCTCTTGGGCTGGTTCCACTCCCTGTGAATAGTCCTCTTGGTATATATCCAGGGCTCTGGCACCTCCAACACATTGGGGTTGTCAAGGCAATCCAGGCTTTACCTTCGCAGCTTCACACAATGGCCTCTCTAGGGCCTCTGCACAGGGACACCCTGACACAGGTCTGACCTCAGTGGCTTTTCATAGCCAAGGAAGAAGGTTCCCCTAACTTCTTTCTCTTATTTTTGACTCTAGAAGCAGAACCATGTGGCTGAAGTTGCAAAGTTCTGCTGCTGGGGCTGGGACATGGCCCCTCCTTCAATTATACCTTTACCAGTTTTCTGTTTTCAGTGGTTTCCTTCCCTGTGTAAGCTTAGCTGTCCTGGAACTCACTCTGTAGACCAGGCTGGCCTTGAGTGCAGAGAATGTTTGCCTCTGTCTCCTGAGTGCTGGGATTAAAGGCAAGAACCACCACACTGGACCTAAACTGTTCTTTAATTCCTTTTTCACAAGCTGGAAGCTTGGCTGGGTGGGAGGTCACCGCTCCCTTTATCCATTTACCATCAGGCTTTTCTTTAATCTGTTTATCTCCTCAAACACAGGATTTAGCTTCGTTTCACTTCCTAGTGCTTCTTTTCTCTGCAATCAGTACGTTTTATATTTTTCCTTGCTCAGCTTGCTCCTCTTTATTTTAGCTCTTCATAAAAGAGAACACTAATAACCACACGACAGTGTCAATACTAGGCTGTTTTAAGATTTCCTTTGTCAGTGCAATTAATCCAAAACTCTTCAATTTAGCCTCAGGCAGATTTTTTTTCAAACAAGGGCAAAAACAGCCACATTCTTCACCAAAATATCACAAGAACTGTCTCTAGAATACTAATATTCTTCTTCTCTGAAACCTCTTGAGCCAGGACCCCACAGTTCAAATCACTCTCAGCCCCACTATCTTCCATGTTGCTACTAGACTGGCCCATTAAGCTCCACTTAAAGCATTCGGCTGCTTTTCTGATCCAAAATCCCAAATTCCACATTCTTCCAAACAAAAGCATGGTCAGGCCAATCATAGCAATATCTCTGATACCAAATTGCTTAGTTAGGGTTTCTATTGCTTCAGCAAAACACCATGACCCAAAAGCAGGTTGGGAAGGAAAGGGTTTATTTGGCTTACACTTCCACATTGCTGTTCATCACCAAAGGAAGTCAGGACAGGAACTCAAGCAGGACTGGAACCTGGAGGCAGGAGCTGATGCAGAGGCTATGGAGGAATGTTGCTTACTGGCTTGCTTCCCATGGCTTACTCAGCTTGCTTTCTTATAGTACTCAGGACTACCAGCCCAGGGACGGTACCACCCACCATCGGCTGGGCCCTCCTCCACTGGTCACTAATTAAGAAATTGCCAAATACCCACGGAAGAAGTTGCAGAGATTAACTATGGAGCAGCGACTGAAGGAAGGACAAGCCAGCCTAAATATAGCTATCTCCTGAGAGGCTCTGACAGTACCTGGCCAATACAGATGTAGAGGCTCCCAGCCATTCATTGAACTGAGTACACGGTTCCCAATGAAGGAGTTAGAGAAAGGTTCTATGGAGCTGAAGGGTTTGCAGCCCCTTAGGACGAACAACAATATGAACTAACTAGTACCCTCAGAGCTCCCAGGGACCCAACCACCAACCAAGGACTATACATGGTGGGACTGAATGTTTTGGCAGCATGTGTATAGTAGAGGATTGCAAATTCGATCATCAATAGGAGGAGAGGACCTTGGCCCTGTGAAGGTTCTGTGCCCCAGTGTAGGGGAATGCCAGGGCCAATAAGTGGGAGAGGATGGGGTGGCAGGCATGGGGAGGGGGGAGGCAATAGGAGTTTGTTCTTGTTGTTTTTGTTTGTTTGTTTTTTGGAGGGGAAACTGGGAAAGGATAAATTTACATGTAAATAAAGAAAATATCTAATAAAAAATAAAATAATAAAAAAAAAAAAAAGAAAAAAAGAAATTGCCTTACAGCTGGATCTCATGGAGACATTTCCTCAAACAAGGCTTCTTCCTCTCTGATGATTCTAGCTTGTATCAAGTTGACCCACAAAGCCAGCCAGGACAGTAGGTGAGAAAAAATATATTTTATAATGCTGAGGAACTAGTTGATAGTAAACAATTGCTGGACCATGAGACACATTCCTCCCCTTGGTTGTGTGTGTGTGTGTGTGTGTGTGTGTGTGTGTGTGTGGTGTATATTGAGGGTGGGAGGTGGGAGGGGTGTGTATAAATATGTGTGCACATATGTGTGTGCGCATGTGGAGGATCAAGGCTGGCATCAGAAGTCTTCCTCGATTACTTACTGCTTTATTAATTGAGGCAAGGTCTTTCTGTTGGACCCAGAGCAGCTGACACAGTCAGTCTGGCTAAGCAGCTTGCTCCAGGGATCCTGTGCTGGGATCACAGACTAAGCTGCGCCACCCCCTCCCCCCCCCCCCCCGCCTCCAGCATTTATGATTGTTCTGGACATCTTAACCCCATTCCTCACACAGGGCAAGTAACTTAACCCCTGAGCCATCCTCCCAGCTTGCCATCTTACTTTTTGAGACAAGGTCTCTCACTGAATACGTAGAAAACTATTTCACTAGGCTGACTGACCAGTGAGCCCTTTGGATACACCGGTCTCTACCCGGTGTGGTGGTTTGAATGAGAATATATACTTGAGTACCTGGTGCCCAGTTGGTGGAACAATTTGGGAAGGATTAGGAGGAGGTATGTCACTGGAGGTAAGCTCTGAGATTTCAAAAGCCTCACCATATTTCAGTGAATGCGCCCCCCCCCGCCCCGCCTCTCTCTCATTCTCCCTCACTCTGCCTCCTACTTTTGGATGAAGATGTGAACTCTCTGCTGCTCCAGCCAACACCATGCTGCCAATCATGGACACTGCCCCCCCTGGAACCAAAAGTCCAGTGAATATGATCTTTTATAAGTTGTTTTATCACAGAAATAAGAGAGTAATTGAGATGTCCCCAGCACAAGGTATATATGTGTGCCACTTGCCTCGAGCTAAGTGGGTGTTGAGATCTAGACTCAGTTCCTCGTGCTTGGCATTTTTGTCAGTATTCTGTTGTTGTGAAAAGACAGCGTGGCCATGGCAACTCTTATTAAAAGAACATTTAACAGGGGCTGGCTTACAGTGTCAGAGGTTTTGTCCATTGTCACAGTGAGGAGTATGGTGGCATGCAGGCAGACAAGGTGATGGGGAAGCAGCTGGGAGGTCTACATCTGGATCCAAAGGCAGCAGGAGACACTGGAACTGGCTTGGGCTTTTGAAATCCCCACAACCTATCCCCAGAAACACAATTCCTCCAACAAGGCCACACCTCTTAATTCCTCTCAAGTAGTGCCACTTCCTGAAGACCAAACATTCAAATACAGGAGCCTATGGTGGCCATTCTTACTCAGACTACCACAATTGCACAGCGAGTACTGTATGGACTGCTCCTAGTTTCTATTGTGTGGTGACCAAAAAGCAATTCGGGAAGAAAGGGTTTATCTGGATTACATTTCCATCATTGGAAATGATGCTAGGATAGGAACAAAGGGTGTAGGAGCCTGGGGGCAAGAACAGAAGCAGAAACAATGGAATAGCACTGTTTACCGGCTAACTCTTCAGCCTGCTTTCTTGTACAGCCCAGGCCCACCTGCCCAAAGATAGTACCCCACAGTGGGCTGTGGACCCCAACATCAACTAGTAATTAAGACACTCCCACAGGCCAATCTGATGGAGGCAATTCCTCAGTGAGGTTATCCGGGTTTGTGTCACATTGACGGCTGAAGCTAACCCTTCCTGAGCCATCTCCCCTGCTCCCTTTCTCTGTTTCGTTGTTGTTGTTTCCCTTTTCAGACAGAATCTTACTATGCAGTCCTGATTGGCTGTAATTTGCTATGTAGACCAGACTGGTCTGAAACTCACCCCACCCCACCCCCGCCCCATCCTAGACTAAAGGCATGTACCACCACGCCTGGCCTTTCTTTGGTATTTTATGACAGAATCCTACTGTGAAGCTCAGGCTGGCTCATAATCCTTCTGCCTCAGTTTCCCAAGGGCTGGGACTACAGTTGTGTGCCTCCTACCTGACTTGAAAGACAGATTTTCTTTCTAACTTTCTAAGTTCCCAACTGGACCCCTCATAACAGAGAACAGATTAACATGAGGAACACGCACAAATATATACATATATATATATATATATATATATATATATATATATATGTATATATATTTGTGACATGAGCAGGGTGGGTAAGGAAATGAGGAGCTGAAGAAGCAGGCGTGAGGTGTATATTAAGTCTGGGGGAAGGTAGGGACTCATGAAAGAGACTGGTGGGATGAATGGTCACGTGTCACCAGTGGAGAAATGTCTCCAGGCTTGCCCATTCTGGCTCCTCTCTGTGTCCCTCTATCTCCTCTCAAGAGGAGCTTGTGGGAGTGGCTTCAGAAGAGCAGCAGGAGGTCTTTCCTGTACAGGCCATTTCACAATGGCTTTCAGCTTCAAGTACTCAGGGCCCAGATTAGCAGGTAGCGCGCTCTGCACCCCTCTGTCCGGCACGTCCCGCCCTGTGATTGGCAGGCACTTGGATTCACTCCTCCTCTGGGCTGTTGGGAGCAATGGAGTCTCAGGTATCTTCAGTGTCAGTCAGCTGTGAGAGCACACGTAGGTAGGGGTGGGTTTGCAGGATCCCAGGCGCGACCCTGGTTAACTTTCTGAGCCACTGCCAGATTGCTTTCCACTGAGACCTGTGCTCACCATCATCTGGGGAAGCTGCCAGCTCATGCATGCATCCCAGGGTGTGGCCCTTCTCTTGGCTCTGTTGCACAGGGGGGCAAAATTCAGAAGGATGGAGCCTCCTGCCCTCACAGCCTAATTAGCACAGAGCTCACGGGGACTGGGCTGTCAAGATGGCTTAGTGAGTAAGGGTGATTACTACCAAACCTGATGACCTGAGCTCCATCCCCAGGACCCATATGACAGTAGGAAAAAAGTCACTTGTATAAGTTTTTCTGTGACCTTCACAGGTGTGCTGAGGCACTGGCTGCTCTTCCAGAGATCCTGGCTTTCAGTTCTTAGCACCCACATTGTCTTAGGATCACTATTGCTGCGATGAAACACCATGGTCAAAGAAACTAGGGAGCAAAGGGTTTGTTTTGCTTACACTGCTACACTGTAGTGTGTCACTGAGGGAAGACAGAACTGGAATTCAAACAGAGCAGGGACCTGGAGACAGGAGATGATGCAGAGATCATGGAGGAGAGCTGCTTACTGGCTTGTGCAACATGGCTTGCTCAGCCTGCTTTCTTATAGCACCCAAGACCACCTGCCCAGGGAAGGCGAAATCTAAAATGGGGTGGGGGAGTGGGGTGGGGGAGTGGGGTGGGCCCTCCCTGATCAATCACTAATTAAGAAATTCGATACAGCTGGATCTTATGGAGGCATTTTCTCAACTGAGGTTCCCTTCTTTCAGATAACTCCAGCTGGGGTCAGGTAGATACCAAGTCTCACATGGTTTCTCACAACCATCTACGACTCCAGTTCCAGGTGGCCCAGTGCCATCCTCTGTCTTTGAACAGCAGGCATACACATGGTACAGAGACATGCATGTACAAAATACCCATACACAGAAGAGAAAATGACTTTAAAAAAATTAAGAGGAGGAGGGGACCAGAAGCCACAGATGACCACATGAACATGTTTCCTGTTTCTCTCCATGTGATGCCCTGTGCCACACTGGGGCTCTTCCACACTCAGGGGGTTGAATTAGAGCTGCTCTCACGGGCCATGCTAGGGTCAATGCTGGGGCAGCTGGCTGCAAAGTTAGCATCTGCTGCTTACTGGCTTGCAGAGCTGGGCAAATGACTTAATTTCCCTAAGTCTGTTTTCTCACTGCACAAGGGAAGGGTGAAAATTGCCTTAATGAAGAGTCAGTGACCAGGGTGCAGGTCAGATCAATGCTGTGCGTCAGGTTGCTACTGTTAGCAGGTAACGAGGACAAGCACTTGGAACTTACCGAATCTTGCTTTTCTTCTCTGCATGTTGGAAAGTTAGGGCAAGTTTGTGCATGGCTTGAGGACAGTGGCCAGCCTAGAAGATTCCCTCACCACGTGGGCTGGTGAGAGCTGGGGAATTCAGGTTTGAACAGCATTCTCACATTAGCCTCTGTCCAACACCCCCACCCACCCATACCAGGCACTTCCCTGCACAAAGATCTTCTAATAACAGGGGTCTCTAACCTCTGAGGAAGCTCTGCTTCTCATGGGCCTGCTCAACTCTGCCTTTCACCAGGACTCAGAGTCACCCAGGAGTGGAGCATACTTTAGCCCCCCATCTCCTCCAAAGGGCACCGCCAACTCCTCATTCACCCAAAACCTTTCAAGGTTAGACTCTGGACCTGGTGAGCAGCTGGCTGCAGGCATTTCCTCCCAGCAAAGGAAAGCAGGGAAACTACTTCCGTGGAGATGCCAGGATTTGCTGAGGAAGTTGGGAGA
>JADRCD010085331.1:0-11589 GCA_019843815.1 Montemys delectorum | reverse complement strand
ATAGATTTAATTCTAGACATTCTCAGAATATGTTATGTTAATTAGACAAATCCCCAACCATTTTGAACTTGTATTTTCCATGTCTACACTGAGAAAAATAATCAATCTTCCATGGTTCTTGGTGAAATGTACAACTATTACATTAAAAATTAATATTCCATTTAGTACTCTTCCAGACTATGAAAAAATAACTAATTTGTGATAATGATTGCAGCTTATATAAGTATATACAGTTTTCCTCAATTAAATGCTGAAAAGTAGTTAAAAGATATCTCATGATCAAGAAACAGAACGTTAGGGTAGATTATGTATTTTTTGAGTTACAAAGTATTATAACATTGCATTACATACTTAAATGTTTTCAAAGAATAACCACAATATGCATTAAATAATCAGTCTTCTGAAATGACTTTTAGCTACTTTACTAATCATGCATCATACAGGGTGCTGCATTGAGATAGCACTTAAAGTCATCCCAGAAAAAGTATCTAGTAACTATTTTGTTCACACAGGTAAAGTTGGTATGTGTCAGTTTCACACACACACACATATACATACATATATATATATATATATATATATGTGTGTGTATGTATATATGTATATATGATACATATATGATATATACATATATGTGTATATATATGTATGTATACATATGCGTATGTATATATATACATATATATATGATACACACGATTAATCAACCTTTATTGTCACTATGGAAACAGGGACCATAATATCTTCAAATAAAAGTTTTTAAGTACATAAACAACTTATAAAGTGAAAATGATAAATTCAGGTGAGAAGTTGGAGATGTTCTGCAAACATATGCTAATATAGCCACAGCTTCTCTGGCAACTGGGTTTGTCTCTCTAGTTCCCAGCTTACAGCTATACCAATGTATAGCAGGTGCAGAATAAATATTGGTTGAGCATATGATTGATACAAAATGTATACTACCATATACTTATCATATTTTCATGCCTTGAGCACATGTTGCGTAAGACTAACCTATTTAAATACATCCTCTCAAGTCTTGGCTGCCGGTATATTGTCAGTGAATGAAGAACACAGCTTGTTTTCTAGCATGCTTTGTATTTATGTATGTTTATATAAGCTACAATCATTATTATCACAAATTAGTTATTGTTTCACAGACTAGAGCAGTATGAGATGGAAGATGATCTGTTTTACAAATGTCTGGCTGTATTCCAAGAAAACGCTTAGAAAATTACAGCAGACAAATTATCAGGCTCATAATGGGAAGCAATCCCGATCATCCCATCACATTCCTCTTCATCACAACAGAATGAAAATGAAATACCTACAATCTTCAAAACAGTCAGCCTTGGGAGATTGCCATCTTGAGGTAATTAGCAGAAGCTACTTTTTCAGTACACCACACTGACAAGCTGCAGGCAGACCTTGCTTTTCATCCTAGTAGTCTAGAGCGGCTACAAAGAAGCAATCTGCACCCCAGTTAGCAAAGCCACTTCACCTGCAAGGCTTAGATTTGGATAATATGCATCCTTGTATAGAAATATCACAAATCTATGATATCATATTTTTTAGATGACATACCGAATCTGAGAAGTAAATCAATTTTATAACAACACACAGCTAGCACATAGCACAGTAACAATGCTTACTGGATATGCTCCCTCTGAATGCATGAACTTGTTATAAGACAGAATTAAAAGTCTAGGTTTTCAGATCTTAGCTCTTTTTATTATTAATTTAGTGATGAGCAACAATTCAAATAGAAAATAATTCCCATCATTCCATCCACTTTCATGGGGACATATGTTTACAGCCACAGAAAATGAGGATGTATTGAAAAAAATGTAGCCTACTTGGCTAGGGATAAAATTTTCTTGAAAGGTTGGTTTTACTTGGCAAACATTCATTCTCTTATTGTCTAATTGTCGAGTTAGTTTAGCTAAGTCTCAGTTGGTTAGGAAGTTGCATTAGTAGTTTAGGATAGAGGGTGTTTACACCTCGTGGTTGTGTACAGTTCACAGGGGATGTTTAATGCCCAGTCACAGGGATAAGTTTATGTTAAGCTGTATATAAAAGTAACAAAAAACAATTTAATCTACATTAAATTATATTTATCACCTAACATTATATACATTTGCTTTCTGTTTCAGAATTGGATTATAATTTTTTCCTTTGGACTAGAATTGTGCATTGCATGCTTATGCATATCCCTTCTCTTAGTTTTTCCAAGAAAGCAGTGGTTGTCCCCATTCCCTATGGAAGTCTAGCCTCCAATCCACCATGTTCTTTAAGAGAATATCCACTTATCTAGTTCCTGAGCCTATAAAAAAACATAGATCATACATACTCAGCCACTATCTCACCTTTAAAGCATCATATCCCCAACATTTCTGTACCATCTGCTCATTTCTTTGGACTACTTTTTGGGATAGATTCAGTGGCCAAGAAAAGGAAAATATACGATTGTCCATCTAAGCTAGTGATAGAGTGAGTAATGTTCAATTTATGACATAAATACTTAAATGCTTATTTTCATAAAAATATTAGTCTAAGTTTACTAACGAACATTTTTATGACAGCCAATGTTAAAAATAATATTAATTTCTACTGTTACATCCTGATGAACACTGTTCTAGCACAAACTCCAAGTACTGCCTTATGTTATCAATTATGTTTAAAAAATGCTACCACTTTTGTAATAGCACATATATATTTAAGTATCATTTAATTTTAAATATTCAAAAATAAGACAGTATTTTCAAAATTTACTTACTAATTTTCTTGAAAGGAATACAACCAAGTTTTCTCTAACAATAATTAAGTACAGGTATTTTTTTCTGAGAACTGAAAATGCAAAGATAAGTAAGACAGAGTTACTATGATCTTCTGAGAGAGACAGCTAAAAAGAAACACTCAATAACAGAGTTTCAAGCAAAGTCAAAAACTATAGTTTGTTTCAAGGGCAACGGAATACAGAAGATAAATTAGTTGTTTCTGCTTGAAAAGTCAGGAGAGAAAGCAGCATTAAGTGATTTGAGCTGAGCCTTGAAGGCTGATCAGGATTGTGCCCAACAGACACCAGGCAAGGCATTTCAGATAACAATGGAGAGAATCCCACACTCTTATTCACTTTTGCTCCTGTAGTATTCTTCTACTGTTGTATTCTCTTGCTTGGATTCTCTTTAACCAAGTGACCTCCAATTCCATCTTTGCTCTCCAGAGATTTATTTCATTAACCTTCCTAGGGAGATATGAACAAGAACTTGTTTATGCTAGACAACAACCAAAAAACAAAACAAAATGGAAAAATTCCACCTAAATCTAGCTTGAGTTTTATTGGGGTTGCTTAACATGACAATGAGAGGTGGCTATTTCAGCAATGAAGTGTCCCAGCAATTGTTAACCATTTACACAGCTTCAGGGAGGAAATAACCTCTTGGTATTTCATTTTTCACTAATATATTCCTCAGGATACATTCGTGGTCCCAAACTGAGTTCCCATAGGCAATCGTAGGTGCTCTGATTTTAACACAGCAGTGGCCAGGGCATGCCCAGAAAACAACATTCTACAGTTCACCTCTTCCTTTTATTCTCTCTGACCATTTGTTGTCCAAATACTCTTTGAGCTTTATTTGGGGTAGGTGGTATAGATGCCCTATTTAGGAATAAAAACTCAATAGTCATTTATTTCAACACTTTGACCAATTATGAATCTCTACGACTTAAAGAATCAGTGATCTGTAAGAACATATATACGTGTTAAGAGTACAATAAGACAGGCATATCAAATCAAGTCAACAAAAGAAAAGGATTGGACTCCTCTTTAAAACTTATGCCCTTACCTTTCAAAGGGACTGGTTTTTAGTAGCAGACATGAGTTCAAGCCCATGAAGCAGGCCTTAAGTTCAGTTAGAAATAAATGAGTTGGCTAAGCATGTAACAACTGTTTCACTATTACACTGCTAGTGACACAACTTACCTAGTATATTAGTTACCTGCATGCCCCAGCAGCAGGCTGGAGCACATCAAGCAGGACTCTTGGTCACAAGTGTCTATCAGCAGCCTGAGTAACATCTCCCAGCACTACAAAAGCTACCCAGCAGGAAAGAAGCTTCCAGCGCAGTTCCAGTTTGATTTTCCATGTGTAGCAATGAAAGCACACAGTGTCTTTAGCAATAGTGTCTCAGTAATAGTCATATTCTTTGTTATATGTGGGACTTCAGAGGATCCTTCACCGAAAAACTCATAAGGACATAACCACATTTGCCGCTAGGATTTTAATTCAATCACTTACTAATCTAATTTATATACGAGTATAAATCATGAAGATGTAGAAATCCTGTGCTTATCAAGGGCTCAACAAAGCTGCTAACATCCCACACCAGTCTCAGTTCCATTTTGAATTCACTTCTACCTAAAACTTCTGTCAATATTCCTATTAGGTACAACGAATTTGGCATCAGACACCACTCTTGAATTTCTGATTCTCTTAGAAGTTCCTATCCCTCATCTAATGTCTTCCTTTCAGTAATTTTCATGGGAACACCAACCAGTGATAATCAAGGATCTCCAATGGTTCATATAAGACAATCAGAGATTGATTTCCTTCAAATTGACTCAGATTCTGTAGCCTTTGTCTGCAGAGTCGTAATAGGTAGTTAGTTATACTCCGTTTCTCCACATTGCAGATCCCTGATTGAACCCAGATTGACCCCATCTACCCTGTGTCCCTGAGCCTCACTGTCCAGACTGAGAACCTCCTTTATTTCTTGTGTAAACGCTTTTCCACACCCAGGCCATTCAGAAGAAAGCACTTTCTAATGATCATGGTTTCCTGCTGGTGCCGTATGTATGCTGAATCATGGATTCTATAGTAAAGTGAAACCAGAAGTGTATCACTTCTACCTTTTTTCTGTTTTTCTTAGTGTTCAATTCTTCCTGAGCATCTAAGCTCTTATATCCCAGGAGAAGCTACTTAGCACGTATCAAATTTGAATCAGTTTTTCCTTCTAATTGCTAGCCATAAGAAATGGAGAGTCAACATTCCCATCTCACTCTCCCTTTCTTTCTTATTTTCATTGACAATTCAGAGGTTCCTGGAGACACTAGCATCCTCCTCATGTCCTTTTCTTGCTGTGATTCCTTCCTTATGTGGGCAGGCTCTTTTCGGGACTAAGCAAAAGGTCTTATTATCCACATCAAAGGCTTATTCCACAGCCTGCTTGTGGCTGTCGCATACAGGATGTTCTTAGAACTATTTGCTGGACTCCACTCATTCAGGAGGAATGACACTTCATACCACATAGAAGAAGATGGCTACCCTGGAATTCTCCTCAGAAAAAACATTTCATGGTCATCCACATTAGTTTTATTTGCTTGTCATGTCCAGACTAGTGGCAATGCCATTGCCATCACAGCAAGCTGGTATCCCAAAGCACACAGAGAAGTAGAGCATGTTGAGGTGGCCAGCATGGTTGCTCCACAGTGAGATGGCTTGTCTTCACTCTATGTCACATTGTTAACAACAGGCCTGACGAATGTTCTTATAAAGCTTTGATTCTTTTGTATCCTTGCTGCAATGCCAAGGTTTACCTAAACTTTTTCTAGATAGTCATGCAAAAAATGTGTATTGATCCCACATAGGGTACCAATGAGAGACCAAAGGAATGAATCCCCTTACTTAGTTTGGTGAACTAATGTGTTTATTGAGATGCCATACTGTGGTGAGGATTGGGGATTACTTAACAAGAGCACAACTAACTTACAGACAACTAAGAGTCTCTCCAACCTTCTTGGCGTTTGTTAACCACTTATATATTCACAAGGATGAGAGGGTTCAAAGTCCCTTTTGCTGTTGTCCCATCACCATCATGAATATTATTGGAGATTTCCTATAATAATTAGTATTTCTAGTATAATATTTCTTTGTAGTTCTTATTTCTGCTCTTATTTAGGACTTAAGCTTAAGCTATTTCTACAGCTGACTTCAACTAGCCCTGGCTTCAAAATTAATCAGATAGAACCATCCTTAATTAAAGGGCATCTATTATATAATTATCCCAAAATAATACATTTTAACATTAATATGCATCTTTTCTCATTTATCTCAAACCATGAGGTACATAAATCAAATAATTAGAATTTTATTTAAATTAAAGTATTAGTTTCCTTCAATCCATGGTAATCTTTATTGTTTTCATAAAGACAGAGGTGAGGAAAAACATATTTTAGTGAAAACCGAACTTCTGCCTCAGTAATGCAATATTCAGTAACCCACAAAAGCATAAGTATTAACCAATGGCTATGACCTTCACTACTGCAGAAAGCCATATTGTTAGAATCTATGTTGTCCTCCAACCTGAATAGGCAGATGCAGTGGTAATCTGTCTGCTAGGAGTAAATATATGTACAAAATAATCAGTCTGGGGATCCCAATAGTCTGTGGATGACTTTTGGTTTTAAATAATTTAACATTATTTTTTTTCTATTAGATTTTAGGAGCTGAAACCCCAGCCATTTATGTATAATTTTTAAAGTATCATTTGTCTTAATCCTTTTGATAGTCTTAATAGTAAATAAAATATATAGCAATAATTTCAGTAATTTATTTCTTAATTAACTAATTAATTAATCACATCCATTATACAGACGCTCATTCTAGTCCCCCCTCACAGAGTTCCTCCCTCATCCTGGTTAGTTGATACTGTTGGTCATCCTGTGGAGTTGCCATCCGTTTGAGAGCACTCAATCCTTCCCCTAAGTCTTCCATAGCTGTCTCCGACCTCTGTCCAACGTTTGTGGATATCTGCATCTGTCTCAGTAAGTTGCTGGGTAGAGCCTCTCAGACAGGGCTATTATGCTGGGCTCCTGTCTGCAAGTATAACACAGCATCAGTAATAGTGTCAGAGACTCTTGCTTGCCCCTGGGATGGACGTCAAAATGGGCCAGTTGCTGGTCTGCCATTCCTTCAATCTCTGCACCAATTTTATCCCTGAATTTCTTGGTCGACAGGACCAATTTTGGTTCAAAAGTTTTGTAGTTATTGTACCCATCCCTCCACTAGGAGTCCTTTCTGGCTACTGGAAGTAGTCTCTTGAGGTTTCATATCCCCACTGTTGGGTATTTTGGTTAAAGTCACCTGCATTGTCTCCTGGAAACCTTCCTCATCCTGGGTCTCTGGGACTTCCTAGAGAATCCTCCCAACACACTACCCTACCCTTGGCAACTGCATATTTCTTTTTTTTTTATTAGATATATTCTTTATTTACATGTCATATGATATCTCCTTTCCCAGTTTCTCCTCCAAAAAAAAAGAGAAAAAAAGAAGCTGTTCCCTTCCCCTGTTCACGAGCCCACCCTCTCCCACTTCCTGGTCCTGGCATTCCCCTACACTGGGGCATAGAGCCTTCACAGGACCAAGGGCCTCTCTTCCCATTGATGACTGATTAGGCTATCCTCTGCTATTCATATGCTGCTGGAGCCCTTAGTCCTACCATGTGTACTCTTTGGTTGTTGGTTTAGTCCCTGGGAGCTCTGAGGGTACTATTTAGTTCATATTGTTGTTTGTCCTCAGGGGCTGCAAATCCTTCAGCTCCTTGGGTCCTTTCTCTAGCTCCTTCATATTTCTATTCATTCTCCTGGCCCTCCATTTCCCTTGAAATCCTGTCTTCCACCCAAGACCCTCCCTCTCTCTGCCTCCACAACTGTTTTGTTCCCCCTTCTAATTGGGATTCAAGCATCCTCACTTGAACTTTCCTTTTCATTTAACTTTTAATGGTCTGTTGTGTGTATCATGGGTATTCTGCACTTTTTGGCTAATATCACCTTATTAGTAAGTACATTCCATGCATGTCCTTTTAGGTCTGGATTACCTCACTCATGATAGTATTTTCTAGTTTCATCCATTTGCCTGCGAAATTCACCATGTCCTTGTTTTTAATAGCTGAATCATATTCTGTTGTGTAAATGAACCACGTTATGTGTATCCATTCTTTGGTTGAGGGACATCAAGGTTACTTCCAGTTTCTGCTTATTATGAATACAGTTGCTATGAGCATAGTGGAGCACATGTCCTTGGTTTGGTGTAGCAACTTTTGGGTATATACCCAGGAACAGTATTGCTAGGTCTTCAGGTAGAACTATTTCCAATTTTCTGAGAAACTGCCAGATTGATTTCCAGGGTGGTTATACAAGTTTGCAATCCCACCAGCAATGGAGGAGTGTTCCCTTTTAACCACATCATTGCCAGCATGTATTGTCACTTGAGTTTTTGATCTTAGATACTCTTATTGGTAACAGGTGAAATCTCAGGAACTGAAACCTCAGGCATTTTTGTATAATTTTAAGGTATTATTTGCCTTAAGACTTAAGATGGTCTATTAACTAAATAAAATATATAGAAATATTTTCAGTTGTTTAAAGAGATGTTGCATTAAATATTCTATCAAAATTTAGAATTTCATTGCTCAATATAAGAAATGTAAATAATTATTGAATATTATTATTGAATATTATTCCAAATTTTAGATAAATTATAATCAGTTTATCATGTACATACTTTTTCTAAGTAAAAACAGAATAACATTATTTATCTTATTTCTTTGTTATATCCTGACCATATCGTTAATGTTAACTATTACAAAGCTGGTTTTCCTGGTAGATATTTATTAAGAAAATCAATTATAGATTAAGACTACAACATGCATCCCATGGACTTATGTTACTAGTTTTTCTAGTACTCTCATCATGGTTTTTGTTTTTGTTTTGTTTTTGCTTATTTGGTTGTTTGGTCGATTTTGCTTCCATATTACAAAGAAAGAGCAAAAATATTCCAATGTAAAAGTTACTTAGAAAATATATGCTTAACTAAGAGATATGATTTTGTACTTTACATATACACATTAGTATTGTAGATTAGTAATATGAATCAATATTTGTTAAAAAGTAAATTTTATTTTCTGGATAAAAAATATGTCCGAACATTAGCCCTCTCCAATAAAGAAATTTTCATGAGAAAATTATAGTGTGATTGATTTTACAGCTCTAAGCTCAAAGCATTCTTCTCATCAATAATTTATCCATCTTTTAAAAATTCTTCCCTACTTTTAAAATAATCAAAGCTGAGTATTATATCAGTAAATTAATATTCCATGATATAATAGATGAATTGAAAGCATCTTTTATTTTTGCTTCCAGTGTCAGTCAAAGATGTCAAGATAAATGTAATAGATAGATAAGAATATAGGTAATAGGTAGAACTCCATCAGAATAAAATTAATGGTAATTGAGACAAAAATAACAATACATTAAAATCATAAGTGAATTATAGCTATTATAAAAGTACTTACAGCTGAGATAATTTCATTCTTTCTTGAGAAACTGTCTATAACATCTATCTGTTATATACATAAATATGTATATATGCATTTATGAATTTTTTCAGGATATTTATAAATGACTATTGGGGTCTTCACAGTGGTTCAGAAGGTAAAGAGACTCCAACTCATGCCTAGCATCTTAACTTTGGTGCCTGAGGTCCTCAAAAAGGTAGAAGAGAACTGACTCCACCGAGTTGTCCTCTACCCTCCACATATGCACTGCCTCCACACACACATGAGTAATGATAAGCTAATTTTTATACTATTTATAGAGAGGATAAGGACTTATATGAGTACCTTCCAGAAATTAAATTCTGTTTATTTTCTGTTTTACATGCTTATAAATATTTTATTATAAGAACTTTAAATTTTAACTTTTGAAAGACTTATATAATTTTACTTTGTGTTTGCATATTTTATCTGCAAGTATGTATGTGTACCACTTGTGTGTATATTGCCTGTGGAGTCTAGAAGGCATCATTTAACCCCTGAAACTGAAAGTACAGATCGTAGTGAGCATCTGTGGATGATGGATATTGAACATAAATCTTCTTGATGAGCAGCCAGTGCTTTCATCCATGGAGCCTGTTCTCAAGCCCAAAGAATATATAAATAAAAATATCTGAAATTATCCAGATCTAAAATCTATATATTAAAGTTAACTTATATTGGGTTAGAATAGCCATTGTGAAGTTGTGGGACTTCATATTGTATTTTTATACTTCCATTACCAAATATATTATTGTACCATAATCTACAACCAAAACAAAAATTCTTGCAGGAATTAAAATGAGAATAACAATTAGCTTTACATCCTCTTTTTATGACTCAAGTGGCCATTACCCTTACTGAGACTTTCTTCATCACATAATGTTTATTATTTCTTTTTCTCCTTCATGCATTATACTATATGTGATTTTTTTAAACAGAGACACAGACAACATACTACATACATATATACATACACACACACAAACACACACACACAAACACACACACACACATTCAGAGAGAGAGAGAGACATACACACAGGCTAGTTACTACATGTGATGGAGAGCATGGAAGTTTTTCTTTCTGAGATTGTGTGACCTTGCATAATTTTATGCATTATCAGTCCAACAATTTTCCCGAAATGTTTGTGATTTCATTTGTTTTCAATCTGAAGACTATTCTACTTTATGTAGATATTAAATTTTCATTATAGTTTATATATCGGTAGACAGCAAGGTTGGTTTCATTTTCTTGTGATACTAAATGAAGCTACAATAAATACCAATGTGTAAATATCTCTATCTCTATGGAAGTGTGCTTTGCTAATAGAACCTTAGAATACTCTGATCTGTACACCCTTGCCTTCCCCACAGTCCTGTATTGAGGTCTTCCCACAGTGAGATAACATTAAAATGTAGGCCCTTTAAGAACAAATTAAGTCATGAGAGCAGAATCCTCAAAAATTAGAGTCATGATTTTACTAAAAGCTCTGGAATTAGTCACCACTTCCGTCTGGTGATGGTACAGCCTGAACCTCGATCTTGGAATTCAGAGTCTCCAAACTTGACATATAAAGGGGTTTTTTTTGTTTGTTTTTTGTCTATAAACTGCTTAGTCCTGTTATTGTTATTAGAGAATCACAAATGGGCAAAGAGACCAGTCTCTACAAATGAATGAAATGAAAGAGATGTCAAAGCCAACATTAACATGAAGTAAATAGGGACACAAACAGATGTATATTCTTCAATCACAATTCTTAGACCAATCTATGAAGAAGACACCAAACAATAGAAATTTCAGTCAATGAAAGATGACAGTCTCACTCAAGCAAATTGAGAGGGAAGTCATTTCCCAAACACGAGACCTCTGGATTGTTTAAGCATTATGTAGGGTGATAAACAAACATACCAAAAGAAGCAATAAAGAAAATTACTATCATATAAGATAAAATGGAAAAAATTATGTATGAGCAGGGCAGAGAGTTTAAAGAAGAACCATTGAAGATGTGAAACATGAGTAATGTATGAGACATAGTCCCAAAGCTTGCATTGCTTTGGTCAGCAGATGATGAAACCTCAGAGAACAGGTATATCCCACTGAAATACCTCATGGAGAGTCTGTGATTGTGCAAAACGAAATATATCAAAAACTAATATCACCTTTCCTCTTCGAAGCAAGAATGATCTTCCAGCTTCAATGTTACGATTCAGGCCATTT
>JADRCD010085329.1:0-12755 GCA_019843815.1 Montemys delectorum | reverse complement strand
CTCTCTCTCTCTCTCTCTCTCTCTCTCTCTCTCTCTCTGTCTCTCTGTCTCTCTGTCTCTCTCTTCCCCCCCCTCTCTCTTCCCCCTCTCTCTCTCACTCACCCTCTCTCACTCATTCTTTCTGTCTATCCTGTATCTGTGTATGAAAGAGAGAAAGAGTATAGTTATTAAGGAGTGAATTCAGAACCTTGTAAATGATACAAGACCACCTTCTGACTTAAAGACAGCTTAGTGTCCCCCTTTTTTGCCTTTCAGGAGTGCATTAATATGCAGCTGTGTTCATGTTGTATACTTCTGTGTGTGAGAGAGACTACATATGCTTATATTAAGGAGAATCACTTCTGTTCGACCGCAGCACCATTTTCTCTCTCTCTCTCAAAAAGCTAGTTCATTCATGAAAATATTTAAATTTTCATTTAGGAATATAAAGTGTTTGGATCCAAACTATCCCATGCCTTTCATTTCAATTCGTTCTCTTTTCTCCCCTTCATTCTACTTAATGTGGTCTCTTTCTCTCTCTTTCGGTTTTTTTTTTTTTTTTTAGCTTAATAGGTATTGTGTCCAATTAGTGTTCCCTTTATGAGCATATGTATAGGACCAGCTACTGGAACATAGTGTTTAACTCTCTAGTAAACAACCAAGGAGAAAAGTGACTGTCCCTCCCTCAGGAGGTGTCCAGGGCTAATGACTCCTCATATAATACAGAGACGTCATTATCATTAGCCCTTCTCTATTCGTGTTTGAATTGTAACTGTTCTTGATTGATCTCGTTCAAAGCTTGTGCATGAGTTTCCTCCCCTTGTGAACTCATGTGTGCATCTGCACAGATTCTCTGCATGTTAAGTGACTTGGACAAGCAGAAAATAAAAGATTGAGTGTTCTTCTTTATTCAAAACCTCACCAGCATCTGCTGTAACCTGAATTTTTGGTCTTACCCAATCTGACTGGTATGAAGTGGAATCTCAGGGTTGTTTTGAGATTTGCATTTCCTTCGTGACTAAGGATGTTGAACATTTCTTTAGGCGCTTCTCGGCCATTCGGTATTCCTCAATTGAGAATTCTTTGGCTAGATCTGTACCTCAGTTTTAATAGGGTTATTTGATTCTCTGGAGTCTAACTTCTTGAGTTCTTTGTATATATTGGATATTAGCCCTCTATTAAATATAGGAATGGTAAAGATCTTTTCCCAATCTGTTGGTTGCTGTTTTGTCCTATTGACAGTGTCTTTTGCCTTACAGAAGCTTTGTAATTTTATGAGGTCCCATTTGTTGATTTTTGACCTTAGAGCATAAGCTATTGGTGTTCTGTTCAGCAAATTTTCCCCTGTGCCCATGTGCTCGAGGCTTTTCCCCACTTTCTTTTATATTAGTTTCAGTGTATCTGGTTTTATGTGAAGGTCCTTGATCCACTTGGACTTGAGCTTTGTACAAGGAGATAGGAATGGATCAATTTGCATTCGTCTACATGCTAACTGCCAGTTGAACCAGCACCATTTGTTGAAAATGCTGTCTTTTGGTGCAACCACCCTGGAAATCAGTTTGACGGTTCATCAGAAAATTGGACATAGTACTACCAGAGGACCCAGTTATACCACTCCTGGGTACATAACACAGAAGATGATCCAACATGTAATAAGGACACATGCCCTACTATGTTTATAGGAATGGATACAAAAAATGTGGTACATATATACAATGCGGTACTACTCAGCTATTAAAAACAGTGAATTTATGATATTCTTAGGAAAATGATCTGTAGAGTATCATCCTGAGTGAGGTAACTCAATCACCAAAGAACACACATGGTATGCACTCTCTGATAAGTGGATATTATCTCAGAATACTCAAAATACAATCCACAAACCACAAGAAACCCAAAAAGAAGAAAGACCATAATGTGTATACTTCATTCTTTCTTAGAAGGGGACACAAAAAGGGGACCAATGGAAGGAGTTGCAGAGACAAACTATGAAGCAGAGACTCAAAGAAGGACAATCTAGAGACTGCTTCACCTGGGAATCCTTCCCATATTCAATCATCAAACCCAGACACTATTGTGAACGCAAGCAAGCTGGCTGACAGAAACCTGATATAGCTTTCTTCTGAGAGACTCTGACAGAGCGCAACTAATACAGAAGTGGGGGCTCACAGCCATCCACTGGACTGAGCACAGGGTCCCCTATGAAGGAGCTAGAGAAAGGACCCAAGGAGCTAAAGGGTTTGCTACCCCTTAGGAGGTTCAACAATATGAACTAACCAGTACCCCCAGAGTTCCCAAGAACTAAAGCACCAACCAAAGAGTACACATGGTGGGACTCATGGCTCCAGCTGCATATGTATAGCAGAGGATGGCCATGTTGGTCATCAATGGGAGGAGAAGCCCTTGGTTCTGTGAAGTCTCTATGCCCCAGTGTAGGGGAATGCCAGAGTCAGGGTGCAAAAGAGGCTGGGTTGGTGAGCAGAGGGAAGGGAGGACGGAACAGGGTCTTTTATTTTGTGGGGCTTATTTTGTTTTGTTTTTTGTTTCTTATTTTTTTGTTTTGGAGGGGAAACTGGGAGAGGAGATATTATTTGAAATGTCAATAAAGAAAATATCTAATAAAAAATAAAAAATAAACATAAAAAAGAAAATAAGAGATTTGAGATGTTCTCATCCTTAAATGGGATGTCTATATTACATTTCTCTACAGAGGACCCAGAACCATCATGGAAGAGGAAATAGAAAGAAAATGAAACCATGGGATTAGATGTCTGTAGAAATAACAATCTAAACAGTACAGTTTCTAAAAGATGACTTAAAAAGGTACCTATTAATATATGGTTAATATATTCCAAAGAAAATAAAAGTAAATCATTGAGCACTTAACATATTAACTCACACATAACGAAATATTCATAAGTACACTAATGAATATTTATATTTGGGAACACATACATTAATAAGAGGATAGCTTAGTGAATAAAACATTAAATCAATACACTTAGATTTTTTATTTTATTTTTTCATTTGAGTGACTTTAAATATGACATGTGTAAAGCTGAGTCTATTGACATGATTAAGAGCGTATCTTTTATCTTTGAATTAGATATTGATATGAGTAGAATTTACACTAAAAGAAGAAATGGTTGTTAAATAGAAGATATTACAATTCAACTGAAGCACAAGCAAAATGTATTAAAACCTCAGCCTAGGCAACGTTTCTACCAGAAGCCATCTGCCTACTACAGCACGCCCTCAGTGTTACAATACAACTGAACCACAAACAAAATATATTAAACTTTACGAAGATATTAGAGATCCTTACAGAAGAAGTAGTTAAATCCTTTAAAGCAATCAAAGAAAAGACAAACAAAAAGTTGGAGGAGATGAACTAATTCCTTAAAGAAAAAAAAAAAAAGAAGAAACAGTTAAAGAAAACAGTTAAGAATTCAAGACTTGAATGTAGAAATAGAAGCAATAAAGAAAACATAAATTGACGGGATTCTAGAGATGAAAATCCTAGGTAAGTGAACAGGAACCACAGATGCAAGCTTCACCAACATAATATAACGGATGAAAGATAAAACTCAGGCAACAAAGATACAGTAGAAGAAATAGACAGATCCATCAAAGAAAATGTTAAATCTAAAAAATTCCTGACATAAAACATTCAGAAAGTCTGGGACAGGATGAAAAGACCAAACTCAAGAATAATAGAAATAGAAGAAGGAAAAGTCTCCCAGCTCAAAAGTGCAGAAAACATTTTGAATAAAATCATACATGAAAATATTCCTAGTTAAAAATGGAGGTCCCAATAAAGATACAAAACACATACATAACACCAAATAGATTGAACCAAAGAAGCAAGTAGTCTATTTACCACAGAAGAATTTAAACATTAAATATACAGAACAAAGAAAGATAATGAGAAGCTGCAAGAGTAGCATATATAAAGGAAAACCAATAAGATTTAAACCTGACCCCTCAATGGAGGTTCTAAAAGACAGAGGACCTGAATAGATGTACAGCAGATTCCAAGAGAAAACAGATCCCAGCCCATAATAGTATATCCAGAAACACTTTCTACCATCATAGATAGAGAAAATAAAATATTTCATGATAAAGTCAAATTTAAAGAATATTTATCTATATTTCCAGCCCTACAGAAGATACAAGAAAGAAAACAATCCAAGGATGTTACTATACCTATAAAAACACAGGAAATAAATAATAATTTCACACTAAAATAATAAAAAAAGAGAAACACAGATAAGTTTAATATAATAAATACATAAAGATATATAAATATAATAAATAAATATATAAATATAAACTAAACAGATATCTGCAAATATTTCAGTTAAATACCAAAAAATACACCTTCTTCTATGAATATCACAGAAGTTTCTCCAAAATTGACCACATGCCCCGTGACAAAAGGAGTCTTAAAAGATACAGGGAAATTGAAATAACCCCCCTGCATCTTGTCCAACAAGCACAGATCTGTGCTGGCCTTCCAAAACAGTACAAACAACAAAATACCTACACATTCTTGGAAACTGAATAGCTCTCTATTGAACCAAGATCAGATAAAGAACTTAAATAGACTTTTAACACCTAGTGAAATAGAAGCATTCATTAAAAGTCTCCCAACAAAAAAGAAAAGAAAAAAAAGAAAGAAAAAGAAGGTTCTAGAATCAGAAGGATTTAGTGCAGAATTCTATCATAATTTCAAAGAAAAGTTAACAGCAATATTCCTCAAATTATAATACAAATTAGAAATGTAAAGATCGTTGTCAAATTCATTTTCTAAAGCAACAGTTACTTGTGATAAACAAACTACACAAAGATTTAATAAAAAAAGAATATTATAAACCAATATTCCTTGTAAACATAGATGCAAAAATATCTGCAAACTGAATCCAAGGACACATAAAGAAGATCATCTATCATGTTCAAGTAGACTTTATCCCTGAAATGCAAAGATGGTTCAACATATGAATGTCAGGCAATGTAGTCAACCATAAAAAAAAAACTGAAAGCAGAACAAAACAAAAACATACAAACCATAAATGATTATCTTAATAGATGCTGAAAAAGTCTTTGGAAAAATTCAATATCCTTTATGATTAAAATCTTGGAGAAATCAGGAATCCAAGGTACATGCATAAACATAATAAAGGCAATTTACATCAAGCCTATAGCTGACATCAAATTAAATGGGGAGAAATTCAAAGCAATTCCACTAACATCAGGAAAAAGGCTAGATTGACTTAAAAAAAATCACTAGACCCCCTGTATGCTAATAATAGGAAGACAAGAAGTCAGGAAACAACACCTCTCACAATAGCCTCAAGTAATATAAATTACTTTGGGGTAATACAAAGCAAGCAAGTGAAAAGTCTATATGACACAAACTTCAAGTATTTGATAAAAGAAACAGAAGAAAATATAAGCAGATAGAAAGATATCCCAAGCTCATTGATCAGTAGAATTAACATAGTAAAACTGGCCATCCTGCCAACAGCAATCTACAGATTCAACACAATCCTCATCAAAATTTGAACAAAATTCTTTTCAGGCATTAAAGGGGCATTACTAAACTTCATATGGAAGCACAAAAAAATTCAGGATAGCTAAAATAATCCTAAATAATAGAACATCAGGGACTGTCACTATTCCTAATATTAAGCTACACTACTCAGCTATAGTAATAAAAACTGAATGACCTTGGCATAAAAACAGACATACTGATCAATGAAATCAAATCAAAGACCCAGAAAGAAACCCACATATCTATAAATACCTAATTTTTGATGAAGAAGCTATCAGTGCATGGTAGAGACATCTCCAATAAATTGTAGTTGTCTAACTGGATGTCAGCATGTAAATGAATACAAATAGATTTACCTCTACCACCCTGTGCAAAACTCACTCCAAATGGACCAAAGATATAAACATAAAATCAGATAAACTAAAACCCACAAAAAGGTAGAGAAAAATCATGACTGCATTGGCATACAAGGCAACTTTCTGAGCTGAACACCACTGTTGCAGATACTAAGATCAACGATTAATAAATTTCACCTCATGAACTGAAATTTTCTATAAGTGAGAGGATACTGTCAATGAAAGAAGATGGCAGCCTATAGAATGGGAAAAATTACCAACATCACATCCAATGCATGACTAATACCCAAAATACATACAGAACTCAAGAGAATAGATGTCAACAAACCAAACAATCCAATTAAAAAATTTGTTACAGACCTAAACAAACATTTCTCATTTGAGGAATCTGAAGTGACTGAAAAGTACTTTTAAAAAAGTTTAACATTTTTAGCCATCAGAGAAATACAAATCAAAATGTCTTTGAAATTTTGTCACACATCTGCTAGTGTAGTAAACATCAACAGCACGGATGACAGTTCTTGCTGGCAAGGATGTTGAGAGTAAGGGAAACACCCTCCATTGTTGGTGGGAAGGCAAACTCATGCAACCACTAGGGAAACCAATATGTCAGATCCTCTGAAAATTGGGAATTGATCTACCTCAAGTTCTAGCTATACAACACATATACTCCAAAGACACCCTATCCTCTGAGAAAAACACTTTCAACTTTGTTCATAGTTGCTTTATTCACAATACTCAGGAACTGGAAACAACCTAGATGTCCTTCAACTGAAGAATGGATAAAGAAAATTTTGTGCATTTACACCATGGAGAATTACTCATCTGCTACAAAAAAAAAAAAATTACAGCATGAAATTTGCACATTAGTGGGTGGAACTAAAAAAAAAATTATTCTGAATAAGGTAACCAAGGCACAGAAAGATATACATGATATGGATTCATGTATATCTTGATATCAGCTATTAATGTAAAGCATAATATATGAGCCAAGGATCTAAAGAAGTTAGATAAAGAGGAATGGTCAAGATAGGAATCATGCATCTCCCTAGGAAGGGAAAATGGGGGGGTGGCGTGGATATGCAACAGGTAGTAATAGGAACAATAGTAGTTGGGTGGGGGAGGGATAAATGGACAGAGAGAGTATAGGGAGAGTCTACTAGAGTAGGTGGGCATTTAGAGGGCAACATGGAAACCTATTGCAGTGGTAACTTCCTGGCACCTATAAGGTTGACCCTAGTGAGGACTTCTAGCAATGGAGGAAGTGGAGGTTAGAGGATGGCTGAACCAGCCATCTTCTCTAACCAAAGCATACTCCTGTGGCAGGACGAGGACAACTACCCAGCCACAAAGTCTATGACCCACAACCTACCCCACCTGAAAGATGATCTGGGGCACTGATGGCTCAGCATGTAGGAGTAGCCAACTAATGACTTGTCTAACCTGAGCATCATACCACAAGAGGGAGCTCATGCTCGACACTGCATAGATGGGCAGACTGAAAGCAAGGTGGCTCAGACACCTAGGGTGGAGCCAAACAGACTGCCAGAAAGGAAAATTAATGAAATAATTCCTAATGATATTCTGCTATACTCATAGGCTAAGTATCTAGCACAATCATCATAAGAGAAAGGTCCTTTAGCAGCTAATAGAGCTAGATACAAAAATTCCTCAGCCAAACATTAAGCAGAGCTCCACAAGAGGAGGACAAAGCATTCGAGGAGCCAGAGAGACAAGAAAACAAAGGAGTACATGCCCTATAAAATCGTCTAAGCAGTGCTTATTGGGACGGGCTCCCATAGACTGAAGCAGCAATCAGAAAGCCTGCTTGGGGTCTGCACCAGCTCCTCTATATACATACTGTAGCTTCTTAGCTTGAGGTTTCTATGGAAATCCTAACAATTGGAGTGGTAGCGTCTCTGATTCTTTTGCCTGCTTGTGGGACCTATTTCTGTCTACTGGGTTGCCTTGACAAAGCTTGATATGAGAGTGTATGTCTAATCTTATTGTATCTTGTTTTCATGAGTTCAGTTGACATCACTGAAAGGCCAGCTATTTTCTAAAGGGAGACAAAGGAAGATTCTGGGGGATAGGGTAGATAAGGGATAATTTGGAGGAGAGGAAGGAAGGGATAGTGTGGTTGGGATTTATCATATGAAAGAAAAACATAAAACAAACAAGCAAGCAAAAAGTAAAAACTGCATTCCACCAAATTTCAAAGTCTAGAAGAAAAGTATAATTTTACTCATATTCATAATCATCCAAACCTAAATTAAGATCAGAGAAGCACTTAACAAGACTTATAGCACCAGTGATATAGAAGAAGTCATTATAATTTTCCCAATAACAAAAGCAGGGCACATAGTTTTAGTGCAGAACTCTACTGAATTTCCAACAAGATTTAATGTCAATATTCAACAAATTATTTTACAAAGTAGAAATTGGAGGAATAATGCTCAATTTATTTCATGAGCCCACACTTACCCTGATACCCAAGCCACATAAAGATCCAAGAATAAAAGAAAATTATGTATCAATATATTTTATAATTATAACTTCCAAAGAACTCAATGACATACTTGTAAATCAAGTATTTACAAAAGACCATACATCATGATCAAAAAACTTCACCCAGAGTTGCAGAGACAGTTCAATATATGAAAATCAATAAATGTAATGTACCATATAAACTCATTGAAAGTAAAAAGTCAAATGATAATCTCCAGAAAAGAACATTGACAAAATCCAACAATTCTTTATGATAATAGTTCTAAAAAGATTAAGGATAAACCGGGCATGCCTAAATATAATAAAGGCAGTTTACAGAAAGTCTATGGCCAACAGCAGAAAGCAATTTCATTAATATCAGGAACAAGACAAGATTTTCCATTCATTCCATATGTATTCAATATAACACATAAATTTTCAGCTAGAAAAATAAAACAATGGAAAGAGATCAGGGGATAGTAATTGTTAAAGTATCTTTCTTTGTAGATGATGTGATATGTGATAGTATATGTGAAAAATCCTAAACATTCTATCCGAAAACCTACTATAGCTGATAAACATTTTAAACAAAGTAAGTACGAAAAATCAAGTCACAGAAATCACTAGCTCTCATCATATACACAAGTTACAGACTGAAAAAGAAATCATGGAAACAACACCTGTCATAATAGGCTCAAATAATATAAAGTATATAGGGTTACTCTAACCAAGCAAGTGGAAGCCTTGTATGATAAAACTTCAAGTATTTGAAGAAAGAAAATGAAGGAGATATCAGAAGATAGAAAGATCTCCAGTGTTCAAAAACTAGTAGGATTACCAGTAAAAATGGTTATCCTACCAAAGCAATCTCAATAAGATTTCCATCAAAATACCAGCTTTATTGTGACACAGGAAAAAAAAAAACAGGACAGCTAAAACCATCCATAAAACCATAAAATAACTGCTGGAAATATGACCCAGAACTTCAAGAAGTACTACAAAACTGTTACAATAAAACCAGCATGGTATTTGCACAAAACAGACACATTCGTCAATGGAATTGAAAATTCAGACATAAATCCACACAATTATAGACATGTAATTTTTTTTATCAAGGCAAAATTGAAAACAGACATTATCTTCAACAAATGGTGCTGGTCAAACTGAATATTTATATGCTGAAGATTCCAAATTCATTCATACTGATCACCTTATACAAAACTCAGCTTCAAATAGACCAAAAACCTTAACATACAACCAGATACAATGAACAGGATAGAAAAGTAAGTGGGGAATAGCCTTGAACTCATTGCTACAAGAAAAAGACTTTCTGAATGGAACTCCTTTAGCCCAGGCACTACGTCATCAAACTTAAAATCAAAGTACACTGTCTTCAGACTAAACAGCACAGCAAGGGATGGGAAAGGTTTTGACAATCTGATAGAGACCTAATAATTAAAATACACAAAACACTCAAGAACTGCATATCAATAGCCAAATAATCCTATTAAAAATATGGGGTATATATTTAAATAGGGAATCCTCAGAAGAAGAAACTCAAATGGCTGAGACACAGTAAAATAGATTTTCAAAACATTGGATCTAATGTGTTTAATTGGGAAAAAGCTGGAAGAAGCTGAGGAAGAGAATGACCCCATGGGAAGACCAGCAGTTTCAACTAACCTGGATGCCCACTATCTCTCAGACACTGAGCCACCAACCATGC
This sequence comes from Montemys delectorum, assembly GCA_019843815.1. NCBI lineage: Eukaryota > Metazoa > Chordata > Mammalia > Rodentia > Muridae > Montemys > Montemys delectorum. Next base: position 2,653 of record JADRCD010085329.1, on the reverse strand, counting down.
AGCATACCTAAGCTGATCCGAGGCCCTTGGCTCATATGCAGCAGATGACTGCCTGGTCTGGCCTTAATGATAGAAGATGCACCTAACTCTGGAGAAACTTGAGGCCCCAGGGAGTCAGGAGGCTTGTGGTGGGATGGATATTGGGGGTGGTGATGTGGGGGTGGATGGAAGAGAAGGAAGGATAGGATAGCAGTTAGTAGGTCAGAAGGAAGGAAGGATAGGAAGCAGTCAGGGGGTCAGACTAAGAGGGGAATGAAGACTGGACTGTAAAAAAAGGATTAAAGAGTAAAAATAAATAAATTCAAGAAAAAACACCAGAGAAAAGCAAATCAAAACTACTTTGAAGTTTTTGTAACTGAATTGCTAAGAATATCAAAAAAGAAGTGACAGCTCATACTGGAGAAGATGTGGACAAAGAGAAACACTCATACATTTCTGGTGGTAGTGCAAGCTTATTCAGCCTCTATGGAAATCATTCTGGTGGTTCCTCAGGAAGATGGGAATTGATCTAACTCAAAATCTAGCTGTACCATTTTTGGATGTATACCCAAAGGATACTTCCTCTTTCCCCAGAGACAATTGCTTAAACTGTGTTTATTGTTGTAATATCAAAAAATTGAAAACCTAGATGTCCCTCAACAAAAGATTGGATAAAGAAAATGTGGTAAATTTATACAGTGCAATATCATTTGGCCTTTCAAAACAAATGACATCATAAAAATTTCAGACAAATGGCAGGAATTATGAAAATCATCGAGCTTGAGGTATCCCAGAAAGGAAAATATGATATGAAATAATTTATATGTGGATATTGGCTTTTATGTCCATATTATCAAAGAATGTTAGTAAGTGACTTGAGGGACAGATATCTCTTATTAGAAAAGAGAAATATAATAGTGAATTATAGATGAATGTGAGGGCAATAGAATGAAAGGGTCAAGTTGAGAGGAGGATAGGAAATGGAGTTTTAGCAGAATGTATAGGGACAGAAAGCTAAAACTAAGGGATATTGGAGGGGCAATATGAAAACTGAATACAGTATAATCTTCCTAAAATATATACATAAAAAAGACAATCTTAATTATATTGACCAATAATAAGGGTAAAGAATCAAAACTGGTCATATCTCCAAATAAAGCCTCCAGTATCTGCATTGGGTTATATCTAGTTGAGTTATTGCCCTAAATGATCCACAAGTATGTCCAAACAAGCCAGGTTGTTGCCAACCGGTTAAGTTGCCCTCGTCAAACTGATAACATGGTCTCATTGCTGAAAACAATATCTACACAGGTCATTGAACATGGAGAAGTTGAACTCATGCCTATATAGAACATTCACATCTATTTTCTAGCATCTTTGATACAAGAATTTCCTCTACATATTATCAAAATGGAAACATAAATACCAATATAGCCACAAACCCATTTGTCTAAAATGGTATACTGTTTGCAAGATTTGTTAGCGCAATAGTGGAACAAAGCTTGTGGGAGTAGCCAACCAATAACTAATTTGACTTAAGGCTGATTCCATGAGATGAACTCACACCTAACATTCCTTGAATAAGTAAGAACATATGGACCTAAAGTAAAAGTAGGTCTCAAAAACAGAAAAAAGTATGTAATAATAAAATAATTCCTAATAATATTCTGCCATACTCATAGATTGGTGACTTGCTGGCCATCTGTACAGAAGTTCTCTCCTGCAGCATATGGGGACAAATAATGAGGCACACAGCCAGACATTATAAAATGAATGAGAGATGGTAGAACATTCAATCCTAGTTGGGATGTCTCAATAAATACTTTCCCTTCAGAGCTCAGGGATCCCCACAGAAGAGGTTTAAAGACTGTAAGAGTTAGAGGGGATGAACGATCCTAAGACAACCACACCCTCTACATCATCAAGAGCAAAGTTCAAATGAACTCAAAGAGACTGAAGTACATGTCTGCCCCAGCTCCACTGAATAGATACATCATGGCTTTCAGTTTAGCGTTTTATGGTATTCTTTTTTTGGAGGGGGGTGAAAATTGTAATTTATTGAAACAACTCAAAAAATATAAGATGCTATAGTGTACAATATATTACACAAAGCACCCTTGGGTGCACATTCAAGTCAAGTAAGAGCTTCCTACCCTTTCTCTAGCCCTCCCACCCTGGAACTTTAATATATGTTCCATATACAATCGTGCACACTTAATTGGAAAAAGGGATCTCCAGTAAATTTTGATGTATTAACACCAAACAAGAGTACAGTTCCATTTTTTTAATAAACAAACAAACAAAATGGTTTTCCTATGTGTGAGAATGAGTGGGTTTCTTCTTCTTGTGCCTTCTTTATCCTTCTCTTGGTTTGTCTTATCCAACTTCTATGTCACAGCTTTTGTTTTATCTCACTACATTATATTTTGTTATATTTCAAACAAATGAATGACTGAGTGAATGAATGAATGAATGAAAACGCAGCCACTAGTGTAAAAGTTAACAATTGACCTGTTATTTATACCTGATAGAAGAAAAAAAATCAGTTTTCTTCAGTAGAGTGACACTAAGTTTATCTCCCACTCCAGATCAGGCTTCATGTTCAGGAGTAGCTGATCAACATATAATGAACATGTGTGTGTGTGTGTGTGTGTGTGTGTGTGTGTGTGTGTGT
>JADRCD010085320.1:0-12160 GCA_019843815.1 Montemys delectorum | reverse complement strand
CCAAAGCTTTATTGTGTTAAAAAAAAAAAAAAACTGACAAAGTCCTTCTGCCTCCATTACTACCGTTTCATGTAGTTATTGATTCTTTTTGATTACTTCAAAAATCCAATTCTGTTTTACAGCTTCCTGATATCTGTTGCTTCTGCATATATTGCCCTTCAAATTGCCTAGTGTGACTTTAATGCTATTCTTTTTTTTCCCAAAGAATCTTTGAGGGCCAAATAGTAACTGCATGAATCTAGAAAAGACATTAGCCTTTGCAAAACCTTTTTTTCCTTTTGCTGTTTTTCTTCTTCCTTTCTTATCTTTATTTCAATTCTCGTGGCTTTTTTTTTATTCAGATGCATTTTTGTTGTTATCTTTTGAGACAACATCTCTTTCTCTGTGTAACATCCCCGGCTGTCCTGGAGTTTTGTAGACCAGGCTGGCCTCAAACGCAATAAGATCTGCTTACCTCTGCCTCCCAAGTGCTGAAATTGAAGGCATGAGCCATCACACCTGCCTTCAGATGTGTTTTTAATAAACAGGATGTTACAAGGAATTGTGGCACAACTAAATATTTATTTAATTATGCTCTTGCCATTAGTAAATGATGTCTGGAACACACTACCAGCCTAGCATATTTTTTAATGAATGAAGTAAATTACCAATACTCCCCAGACTTCACTGCATCTATGTAAAATTGGAGCCCTCTGCAAGTAGGATCAGTCTACAGTTCTTGGGCCAAACAGAAGGCTGTTATAAGCAAAGAATGGGAGACTGCAAAGGGAAAAACACAATCAACCATGCGACCAGTCTAAAAGAAACTGAGTATTTCAGTTTGAGAGTTTGTTTGTTTGTTTGTTTGTTTGTTTTGCATGTGAATTTTTATGCAAGGGCTTGTTTCTAAGTTTTTCTTTATATATCAAAGAAGAAACCAATGTGGAGTCTATTTAATAACTATACTGAAGGGAACCATCAGCTAAGAAAATAGTCACCTTCAGCTAATATCAAAATACACAGATATCTCAAGCTACCTCCTAATTCCAATACTCATCTTATTTAATAATTTCTTCTTGTGTCATTTTCCTCTATATGAAAAGAAGACAATATTTCAGAAAACACAGGTAGCATCCGACTTCTTCGGGAGGTTTCCTCATCTATATGACCATGAGCAACACTGCCTCACCCCGAACAACACACTTGAGCAAATCTGTTAGGGTACAGTAGAAATAAGAATTGTATTGATGCCACAGAGGAAGTAAGCTCAGAGGCTCAATTATCTCATTAAAGACATGGACGCTTTCTCCTTTCCATCTGCCATCCATGATGTTCATTTTATCCTACATTGTATTGTGTCTCCAGAATGTTCTCAATTAAAAAAAAAAAAAAAAAAAAAAGACTTGGTGTTTTCTGGTTCATGTTTACTAGAAAAAAGATAGTGCCTTTTCCCTAGTGTTCAGAAGGCAAGCTGTCTTTTAGGCTAATTGAGATAACTTAGCTCATATGCTTATCCCTAAATAAATAATTAGCACCAAAGGAAATGATGGACTGATTGGCATAGGACTCAGCTTCTGAACAATCATTTTCAAGTGAGTCAAAGGAGACACCCCAGGCTTTATTAGCAGTAATCAGAAACTAAGCAAGAGCCCAATCAACTGTGAAAACTACAAATGGAAGAAACAGAATCATCAGAGGCATTTTGAAATGACATGATGAGTGCTGAGAGTGAAGTTGATAGTACACAGCAATCACAACTTGGAATGATCCTGGTAGTTGCTTTCAAAACTATAGTCTTTAAATAGGTAGATAGGAAGATAGATAGATAGATAGATAGATAGATAGATAGATATATGAGTACACTGTAGCTGTCTTCAGACAAACCAATAAGAGGGCACTGGATTCCATTAGAGATAGTTGTAAGCCACCATGTGGTTTCTGGGAATTGAACTCAGGACCTCTGGAAGAGCAGTCAGTGCTCTAAACCACTGAGCCATCTCTCCAGCCCTGAGACAGGATATTTAAAGTTTCCCTCTAAAGCCAGTCTTCTAACATTGAATCCCCTCCACTCCTTGCAGAAATCTTCAACCTACTGCCTTCATGATAACTCTGCAGGAGAAACATGAGATCAACATGAGCCTTCCCTCCCTCTTGGATGCCTTTAGAAAGTTGTAGCAAACTATCTTTCTTTTGTGTTTCAGCAGTTCTGGTAGTGGGCTGCTGCTGCTTCTTCATTTTTTTTTTTTAAATCCTAAGCTGATCATTACAGATAAACATAAAATCTCTAAATAGATTTTGCTAGTCGGTTAACCATATTCTTGAGGGAAAACATAAGGTAGAATCATTATTAAAAAGCATTCTTAGTAATACTCACATCTTTATTATGTCAGTCTTTTGCCAAAAAAAAGTACAAGATTGATAGTAAAATCCACTTAATTTTTTTCTTCACAGAATCAAGCCATCTGCCTCAGAATACACCAGCAGCCTCTTTTACATGAATTCACACATTTTAAAACCCTGGAGTAACCATTTGAATGGAAATTGGACACTTCTTGTCATTTAGGAAGGCTTTTTAAACTGGAAAGGCTTCTCATTTGTTCAATTAAATGTGTGTGTATGCAATACACTTTATGAAATTTATCCCAAAACAGTGAAGGCTGAAATAATATTTGAAACAGATGGTACAGCTGCTGTAGTAGCAAGCTTCCTAAGGACCTAGACGGAGACATTGAGGGAAGTATGAAGTACAAGACAAAATATTGCACCATCAAAGATCTCCGCCATAGCCATTAAAGATGGAGAGGTGTTTATTGCCAACTCCTCCCCAAATGGAGGTGTAGGCAAAGACTTGGCAAGTCGATTCTATACTCCACTCTGGGTGAACTCTTTTCTTCTCAGTTGAGCCTTCAGTTTTGAAAATGATGCATCTGTGGCCTTGGAATTTCCTCTCTTGAATACTATTTGAAAATGATGCCAAATATATCATTCCCAAGGGAATGTAAGCTGGTGGTCTGACCGCAGTAGAGCAAAGCAAGTTAAAGTGTTGAGAGCTAAAAGAAGGCCAGTAAGGCTATTTCCCAGTTGCTCTACAATGGAAAGTGAAGAAACAAAAGGATAAGGAGGATAAGCAGCCTCATCTCCATTCCACAGAACTGGTCTCCAGAGACCCCTCCCACGCCTCCTCCGCCGCCCCGCCCCATGCCTCCTCCGCCGCCCCACCCCACTGCCGCCTCCTCCTTCTTCTGGAAGTGCTAGCTGCTCACTAACAGGAAGAGAATGTTTTGATTCCATGCAACTTTATCTCATTTCCTTCCATTTCATTTTTAAAAAGACTTTCCAGTCTTTACAGAAGTTGCTACTTTTGTAAGGCAGATTTAGAATTGCAATGTAGGAAGGGGAAGCATTTTTTGATTGCCTTAATATGCAAATACTCTTAAATGAAAGTATATATGCACTCATATCCTGTATCTGTATAAATATTAATAGGATTAATAAACTAATTGTTTATTTTACATTAAGTTTACAGATACACTTTATGATACATTTTAAAATAGCTAAGAACTATATATATCTCCATCTGATCAAACGTTCAAATACAAAGTTACTGAGTTCTTCAGTATGAAAAATGTTCCTGAGTATGCACAGAGAGATAGACAGACAGACAGACAAACCAACAGACAAGCAGACCAGTCGTATACACTACACAGTGTTTTTGAGCGCGTAAGAATGAAGAGTTAGAGAAAGGACTGAAGGAGCTGAAGGGGTTTGCAACCCCATAGGAAGAACAATATCAACCAACCAAACACCTCAGAGCTCCCAGGGACTAAACCACCAACCAAAGAGTTCACATGGAGGGACCCATGGCTCCAGCTGCATAGGTAACACAGAACAGCATTGTTGGGCATCGATGGGAGGAGAGTCCCTTGGTCCTGTGAAGGCTCGATGCCCCAGTGTAGGGAATGCCAGGGTGGGTAAGGCAGGAGTGGGTGGGTGGGTGGGTGGGAGAACATCCTCATAGAAGCAGGGGGAGGGAAAATGGGATAGGGAGATTCCTGGGGTTAAGGGGGAACTGGGAAAGGGGATAACATTTGAAATGTAAATAAAGAAAATATCTAATTTAAAAAAAAAAAAAGAAGAAGAAAAAAAGAACGTTGCTTTTAAACGCAGCCGTGTCTGGGTTTGAAGGTTCAAACATTTTCTTCTCGCTTGCAGACTTGTAGACATGGGTGTTGAAAGCAAATGCCATTAATTTATGCCAGGGTGATCCCTGTGCTACTGTAAAGGACAGATCTCAACCATTCCGTCCAGGTTCCACATGCGTGTACACTAAAAAGAAATGAATAAAAGCCTTAATAACAAACCCAGCAAATGACTATGCATATCCATAGTCTCCTCTGCAGTTCCAACAAATGAAGCCAAAGCGAAAGCATAGGCATCTTCAGAGGAGTGCTGCCCAACGCAAGCATCCTTTGGGAGATTCCTATTAGTGAGAGCAAATTGATTTTCTAATGCATACTCAGTTTCTTCGGGGACAGAAGAGTGTCACAGCCTGACACATTAACCTCCTACCAGTTTCTAAAACCAGGCCCCTACACTAGAACAAAGGAAGAATCAGAGTGACCGCAGGTCACCGCAGCAGAGAGTCCATTAGGTCTGAACTACCCCCAAATTGGTTGATGTCCCACCTTTGTCTCACCAATTATTTCAATTTCACTACATGAGCTAGCCCAGCTTTTGTTTCTGTGTTCAGTCAGAAGCAGTTCCTAAGAAGTATTGACTACATAGCCCAGCACTGGAGCCAACTCTCAGCTAGGAGTCTTCCAAAAAAAAAAAAGATTCTGATTTTTATGTTTCTCTTTAAACTTAGAGACAACAAAGCAATTTCCCTAGTATCAACGGAAATTCCAGCCCACATTTTTTTTCTTTGCATAATCTTTTTGACAAGTTTTTTTTGTAAAGAACTTTAAAATCAGAAAAGCTGCAACCCATTGATCTTAGGATTTCTTTTAAGTTACTGACATTCCCTTTCTCATGTAATTAGTGGCAAAAGCTAGTCGACAGTTGGAGGGTTTCCTTTTCTTTGATGTGCTCTTAGACTTGAAAAACAAATTCTCACTGAAATTTATTTCTATAAAGTTCTACATCAGGATGTGTGAGGCAGCCATACAAACACATGCGCATTCGCTCACACACCCCATTAACTGCAGAAAGCAGAGAAAAGTGGAAATCGATCTGGAAAAAAAAATCAGTAAGCACAAGTATGCTTCAATCATGTTTATCATTTTATTTTTTTTGTCTGTTATGGTGGAATGTCTGCCTGGGACAACATGATCATTCATTCACGGAAGTTCCTACTGACGGGCCAGGATGCATTCGAATGTGAGAGTCATATGGATCTCCAGGCTGCCTAGAATCATTTGCAGCTGCATGCTGCAGGGGCTGGTTTGGGTGCTGAATTCCACACTTAATCAAATGATTTTTATAAGCAAATTATAAACCCTGAGAAACTATAAGTTGCTAAATAAATGAGATTTAGAAAAAAAAGAACTGTGTAAGCAACAAGAGAGGAAAGCTTCATTTATACTCTAAAGAAAGAACTGGGAGGCTGGCAGGAAGAGTATCTATTCATAACCTATTTGATGGCAAGTGAAGAGCTGCACCACCATAGGTAATAAAAACGCTACCAAATAATATGATAGTATGCATAAGGGACCTAAAAAATTCTACCAGGAAAGGCCAGTCACTGATCAACACTTCTAAAAAAGTAGCTAGATGAAAAATTAACTCATATAAACATGTAGCCCTCCTAAACACAAATGACAAATGCATTGAAGGATAAAAAAAAATCGGGAACACTAAAATCAGGGACTAGACAAGGCTTCCCACTTTCTCCCTACCTATTCAATATTGTACTTGAAGTTCTAGCCAGAGCAATTAGGCAACAAAAGGAGATCAAAGGGATACAAATTGGGAAAGAAGAAGTCAAATTATCACTATTTGCTGATGATATGGTAGTATACCTAAATGACCCCAAAAATTCCACCAGAGAGCTCCTAACCCTGATAAACAACTTCAGTAAAGTAACTGGATATAAAATTAACTCATGGAAATCAGTGGACTTCCTCTACACAAAGGATAAACAGGCTGAGAAAGAAATTATGGAAACAACACCTTTCATAATAGTCACAAATAATATAAAATACCTTGGTGTGACTCTAACTAAGCAAGTAAAAAATCTGTTTGACAAGAACTTCAAGTCTCTGGAGAAGGAAATCGAAGAAGATCTCAGAAGTTGGAAAGATCGCCCATGCTCATGGATTGGCAGGATTAATAAAGTAAAAATAGCCATCTTGCCAAAAGTAATCTACAGATTCAATGCAATCCCCATCAAAATTCCAACTCAATTCTTCACAGACTTAGAAAGAGCAATTTGCAGATTTATCTGGAATAACAAAAAACTCAGGATAACCAAAACTATTCTCAACTATAAGGGAACCTCTGGTGGAATCACCATCCTGGACCTTAAGCTATACTACAGAGCAATTGTGATTAAAAAACAAACAAAAAAAAAACAAAAACAAACAAAAAAAACTGCATGGTATTGGTAGAGTGACAGGCAGGCAGATCAATGGAATAGAATTGAAGACCCAGAAATGAACCCACAAACCTATGGCCACTTGATCTTTGACAAAGGAGCTAAAATCATCCAGTGGAAAAAAGACAGCATTTTCAACAAACAAATGGCTCAACTGGCAGTTAGCATGTAGAAGAATGCAAATGGATCCATTCCTATCTCCTTGTACAGAGCTGAAGTCCAAGTGGATCAAGGACCTCCACATAAAACCAGATAAACTGAAAATAATAAAAGAAAGTGGGGAAGAGCCTCTAGCACATAGGCACAGGGGGAAATTTCCTGAACAGAACACCTAAGCTTATGCTCTAAGATCAAGAATTGACAAATGGGACCTCATAAAATTGCAAAGCTTCTGTAAGGCAAAAGACACAGTCAATAGGACAAAACAGCAACCAACAAATTGGGAAAAGATCTTCCCCAATCCTGATAGAGGGCTAATATCCAATATATACAAAGAACTCAAGAGGTTAGACTCCAGAGAACCAAATAACACTATTAAAAATGGGGTACAGAGCTAACAAGGAATTCTAAACTGACCAATTCAGAATGGCTGAGAAGCACCTAAAGAAATGTTCAACATCCTTAGTCATCAGGAGAATGTACATCAAAACAACCCTGAGATTCTACTTCCCACCAGTCAGAGTGGTTAGGATAAAAAAAACTCAGGTGACAGTAGATGCTGGAGAGGTTGTGAAGAAAGAGGAATACTCCTTCATTGCTGGTGAGATTGCAAGCTGATACAACCACTCTGGAAATCATTTTGGTGGTTCCTCCAGAAATTGGACATAGTTCTATCAGAGGACCCAGCTATACCACTCCTGAGCATATACCCAGAAGATGCTCCAACATGTAATAAGGACACGTGCTCCACTATGTTCATAGGAGCCTTATTTATAATAGCCAGAAACTGGAAACAACCCAGATTTCCCTCAACAGAACAATGGATGTAGAGAATGTGGTACATCTACACAATGGAGTACTAGTCAACTATTAAAAACAATGAGTTTATGAATTCTTAGGGAAATGGATAGATCTGGAGAATATCATCCTGAGTGAGGTAACCCAATCATAAAAGAACACACATGGTGTGCATTCTCTGATAAGTGGTCATTAGCCCAGAAGATTGGAATACACAAAGTACAATCCACAAACCACAAGAAACTCAAGAAGAAGGAAGACCAAAGTGTGGATACCTTGCTCCTACTTAAAAGGGGGAACAAAATACCCATGGAAGGAGTTGCAGAGACAAACTATGGAGCATAGACCTAAGGAAGATCCAGAGACTGCTCCACCTGGGAATCCTTCCCATATTCATTCATCAAATCTAGATACTATTGTGGATGCCAGCAAGTGCTGGATGACAAGAGCCTGATATAGCTGTCTCTTGAGAGGCTCTGACAGTACCTGACTAATACAGAAGTAGAGGCTCACAGCCATCCATTGGACTGTGTACAGGGTCCCCAATGAAGGAGCTAGAGAAAGGACCCAAGGGCCTGAAGGGTATGCAGCCCCTTAGGGCGAACAACAATATGAACTACCTAGTACCCTCAGAGTTTCCAGGGACTAAAACACCAACCAAAGAGTACACATCGCGGGGACTCATGGCTCCAGCAGCATATGTATAGCAGAGGATGGCCTAGTCAGTCATCAATGAGAGGAGAGGCCCTTGGCCCTGTGAACATTCTATGCCCCAGTGTAGGGGAATGCTAGGGCCAGGAAGTGGAAGAGGGTGTGTTGGTGAGCAGAGACAAAGGGGAGGGAACAGGGTTTTTTGTTGTTGTTTGTTTGTTTGTTTGTTTTGTTTTGTTTTTTGCTTTTTGGTTTTATTTGTTTATTTATTTATTTTGGAGGTGAAACTGGGAAAGGAGATATCATAAGACATGTAAATAATGAAAATATCTAAAAAAAATTCGGGGAAACAAGATGTTTCACAATATTCTCAAATAATATAAAATATCTTAGTGTATCTCTAACTAAGCAACCAAAAGACTTGTATAATAAAACATTAAGTCTTTGAAGAAAAAAATTTAAAAAGATATCAGAATCTGGAAATACCTCCTATGCTCATAGATTAGGAGGATATAATATAACAAAATGACCATTCTACCAAAAGCAATCTACAGATTCAGTACAATACTCATTAAAATTCAAACACAACTCTTCACAGATCTTGAAAGGACAATAGTCAATATATGGGAAAACAAAATTCTCAAGATAATCTAAAACAAGTCATAATAATAAAAGAACTTGTGGAGGTATCACCATCCTTGCCTCAAATTGTACTCCAGAGCTACGGTAATAAAAATATCATGTTATCAGCATAAAACCAGACATACTGATCAATGCAATCAAATTGAAAGTCACATGAATTCACACCTAATCTTTTATAAAGAAGTCACAAATACACACTAGAAGAAAGTTGGGGTCTTTAAGAAATGGTGTTGAAAAGTGGGGAGCAGAGACTGAAGGAAAGACCACTGAGAGACTGATCCCCTGGGGATCCATCATATATACAGTCACTAAACCCAGACACTATTGTGGATGCCAACAAGTACTTGCTGACAAAGGCCTGAAAGGCTCTGCCAGAGGCTGACAAATACAGAGGTGGATACTCGCAGCCAACCATTGGACTGAGCGCTGGATCCCCAATGGACAAGTTGGAGAAGGGACTGAAGGAGCTGAGTTGTTTGCAGTCCCATGGAAGAGCAACAGTGTCAACTAGCCAGACCCCCTTGGAGCTCCAGGGGACTGGACCACCAACCAAAGAGTACACATGGAGGGACCCATGGCTCTGGCTGCATATGTGGCAGAGGATGGCCTTGTTGGACATCAGTGGGAGGAGAGGTCCTTCGTCCTGAGGGGGTTTGATGCCCAAGTGTAGGGAAATACCAGGGCTGGAAGGCAGGAGTGGGTGGATGGGTGGAGGAGAACCCTAATAGAGGCAGGGGAGGGGAATGGCATAGGGGATTTCTGGAGGGTAAACCTGGAAAGAGGATAACATTTGAAATGTAAATAAAGAAAATATCCAGTAAAAGGGAAAAAATGAAATGGTGTTGGTTAAACTGGGTGGCTACATGTAGAAAAGTTCAAACAGATCCATATCTATCACTCTGCACAAAATTCAACTCCGTACAACTCAAAGACCTCAACATAAAGCCAGATGCACTGAACTTCATAGAAGAGAAAGTAAGGAATAGTCTCAAATGTATTGGCATAGGAGATGACTTCCTGAATAGAATACTAATAGCTCAACTAAGATCAACAATTAATAAACAGGACCTTATGAAACAAAAGCTTCTGCGTAGGAAACAACAGAGTCATTTGAATCAAGCAGCAACAAACAGAATGGGAAAAGATTTTTACAAATTTTACCTGTAAAATGGGTAAGTCCAGCACTGTTCAGAATACAAATTTATACAGCTGCTATGGAAATCAATATGGCAGATGGGAAGTGATCTACCCCACAACAGAGCTATACAACTCTTGGGCATATAAGAAAAGAACATTTCATTCTACTGCAGAGACACTTGCTCAACTATGTCCATTGCTGCTGTAGTGTGATAGTCAGAAATTTGAGATCACCTAGATGTCCTTCAACAAAAGAGTAGATAAAGAGAATGTGGTACAATTTACACAATGGAGTACTACTTGGCCATTTAAAAAAACAATCATGAAATTTGCAGGTAAATGGATGTAAAACATCAACAAAAAAGACATCCTGAATGATGTAACCAGAAAGACAACTATGATATCTATTTGCTTATATGTGGACATTAGCTGTTAAGTCAATGATAATAGCCCATAGAATCACAAAGGGTATGTACAGACTACGGGGGACAGATAGATCTTGTTAGGAAATGGAAATAGATATGATAGTTATGGATGCATTGTTAGGGGAAGGGCAGAAGGATTAAGTGTTGAGGGACAAGGGGATGAGTGAGGGAATATGGGGAGAGACAGCTAAAATTAAGGGCCATTTGAGTCATTCAAGAGGTAGTATGAAAACTTAAAACAATAGAAACATACATATACACATATGTATGTGTATATGTATGTATATATGTATGTGTATATGTATATGTACATACATACACACATGCATGTACACACACAAACATATATATGTATATATAATATATAATATACTTATATATATACACACATATATGTATATATATGAAGGTCATCTAAATGAAATCACCAAATAATGGGGAAGACAGAGTCCCAATTGGTCATCTCTTGTCACCACCAAATGAAGCTTTCAGTACTGGGGATTGGGTTACACCTAATTACATGGGGTCCCAATTTCTTTCTCACCCCGTTTATCATTTATGTAATGAAAGGGTACGGATTTCTTTGAGTTAATTTTGTATCCAACCACTTTGCTGAAGTTATTTATGTAGTGTATGAGTTCCTGGTAGAAATTTGCAGGTCGCTTATCATATCCCCAAATACTGATACCTTGATTTCTTCCTTTCCGATTTGTATCTACTTGACCTCCTTTAGTTGTCTCGTTGCACCGGCTACAACTTCAAATGCTGTATTAAATGGATAGGGAGAGAGTGGGCAGCCTTGTCTTGTCCCTAGGTTTAGTAATATTGCTTGAAGTTTCCTTCCATTTAGTCTATGTTGGCTACTGCTTGCTCTGTTGCTGCCATGTTTAGGTGCATGCTTGAATTCCTGATCTCTCCAAGACTTTTAATACGAAGGGGTGTTGTAGTTTGTCAAAGGATGTTTCAGCATATAAGGAGACAATCTTGTGATTGTTTTTCTTTGGCTTTATTTATAGAGTGGATTACACTGATGGGTCTTCATACATTGAACGATCCCTGCAAACCTTGGATGAGGCTACCTGATTGTGGTAAATGATGTTTTTGATATATTCTTGAATTTGAGTGGTAAGAATTTTTTTTAAAACTTTTATTGCATTATGATGAGAAAAGTTACATGATTTCAATTTATTTGATTTGTTAACATTTAAAAACATATTTTAAGTAAATAGAATTAAATCACATTCTTGTTTCCCTTTTGTACCCCAACTCCTCCCAGAGACCCCCCCTTCGAATACCTACAGTATCTTTTTTGTCATATCCTTAAAATTTATAAAATATTACAACAATAAAAATGAGTATTATAAAAGTTGTTTGATATAAAACAACAATCAATTTGAGTCTTATGTAGATGCTTGTCTACAGCAATACTGAAAATATGTACGTTTTTCTCATGAATTTTGAATAACTCCAAACATATTAACTGTATATTTCAAAATAATACATCACTACTAGTATTTTCTCAAATGAGCATGAATATATAAAGTCTTTTTGTTTGATTGTTTGTTTTGTATTTAGTAGAATTTAAAATCTGTGATACAAGCCCAAAATAAGAACAATTTTAGACATTGGATTTCATTGTAATAAGGGTGTACTTTCAATGACCCTCACATCACTAAAGGATTTTGCCTCCATCGTAGCTAAGCTGAGAGTTGACCGTTCTGCTGCACCAAGAAATGAATTGTAGGCACGATTTTGGGATACAGACTTCCTGCTA
>JADRCD010085315.1:0-15955 GCA_019843815.1 Montemys delectorum | reverse complement strand
CTCCTCCTCCTCCTCCTCCTCCTCCTCCTCCTCCTCCTCCTCCTTCTACTTCTTTTATTTTTCGAGACAGGGTTTCTCTGTATAGCCCTGGCTGTCCTGGAACTCACTCTGTAGACCAGGCTGGTCTCGAACTCAGAAATCCGCTTGTCTCTGCCTCCCGAGTGCTGGGATTAACAAATTGCTCTTTCTAACTCTATGAAGAGTTGAGATGGAATTGCATTGAATCTGTATATTGCTTTTGGCAAGATGGCCATTTTTAGTATATTAATCCTTCCAATCCACTAGCATGGGAGATCTTTCCATCTTCTGAGGCCTTCAAATTTTTTCTTCAGAGATTTGAAGTTCTTGTTGTATAGATCTTTCATTTGTTTGATTAGAGTCACACCAAGATATTTTATATTGTTTGTCACTATTGTGAAGGGTGTTATTTCCCTAATTTCTTTCTCAACCTGTTTACCTTTGAGTAGAAGATTACTGACTTGTTTGAGTTAATTTTATATTTGGCCACTTTGCTGAAGTTGTTTATCAGCTGAAGTTGTTTATTTAGGAGTTTTCTGGTGGAGTTTTTGGGATCACTTAAGTATACTACCATATCACCTACAAATAGTGATATTTTGATTTCTTCCTGTTCAATTTATATCCTTTTGTTCTCTTTTTGTTGTCTATTTGCTCTAGCTAGAACTTTAAGTACTATATTGAATAGATAGGGAGAGAGAGGACAACCTTGTCTAGACCTTGAATTTAGTGGGATTTCTTCAAGTTTCTGTCCATTTAGTTTGATGTTGGCTACTGGTTTGCTGTATATTGTTTTTACTATGTTTAGGTATGGGCCTTGGATTCCTGGTCTTTCCAAGACTATTAACATGAGAGGATGTTGAATTTTGTCAATGCTTTTTCAGCATTTAATGAAATGATCATGTGGTTTTTTAATTTGAGTTTGTTTATGTAGTAGATCACACTGATGATTTCCATATATTGAACCATCCCTGCATCCCTGGGATGATGTCTACTTGATCATGATGAATGTACATTTTGATGTGTTCTTGAATTCTGTTTGTGAGAATTTTATTGAGTATTTTTGCATCGATATTCATAACAGAAACTGGTCCGAAGTTCTTTTTCTTTGTTGGGTCTTTGTGTGGTTTTGGTATCTGCGTGACTGTGGCTTCATAGAATGAATAGGGTAGTGTTCCTTCTGTTTTTATTTTGTGGGATAGGTTGAAGAGTATTGGTCTTAGGTCTTCTTTGAAAGTCTGATAGAATTCTGCACTAAAACCATCTGGTCCTGGGCTTGTTTTTGGTTGGGAGACTCTTAATGACAGCTTCTATTTCTTTAGGGGTTATGGGACTGTTTAGATGGTTTATCTGATCCTGATTTAACTTTTGTATTTGGTATCTGTCTAGAAAATTGTCTGTATCATCCAGATTTTCCAGTTGTGTTGAGTATAGGCTTTTGTAGTAGGATCTGATGATTTTTTGAATTTCCTCACAGTTTCTTTTGTCATATCTCCCTTTTCATTTCTGATTTTGTCAATTTGCATACTGTCTCTCTGCTCTCTGGTTAGTCTGGCTAAGGTTCTATCTTGTTGATTTTCTCAAAGAACCAACTCCTGGTCTTGTTGATTATTTGTATAGTTGTTTTTGTTTCTTTGGTTGATTTTAGCCCTGAGTTTCATTTTTTCCGGCCATATACTACTCTTGGGTATATTTGCTTCTTTTTGTTCCAGAGCTTTCATATGTGCTGTTAAGCTGCTTGTGTATGCTCTCTCCAGCTTCTTTACGGAGACACTAGAGCTATGGGTTTTCTTCTCAGCACTGCTTTCACTGTGTCCTATAAGTTTGGGTATGGTGTACCTTCATTTTCATTAAATTCTAAAAGTCTTTAATTTCTTTCTTTCTTTCTTCCTTGGCCAAGTTATCATTGAGTCGAGTGTTATTCAGCTTCTATGTGTATGTGGGTTTTCTGTTGTTTTTGTTTCTATTGAAGACCAGCCTTAGTGATCTGATAGGAGGCATGGTATTATTTCAATCTTCTTATATATGTTGAAGTCTGTTTTGTGACCAATCATATGGTCAGTTTTGGAGAAGGTACCAGAGAGTGCTGAGAAGAAGGTATATTCTTTTGATTTAGGATGAAGTGTTCTATAGATATCTGTTAAATACATTTGGTCCATAACTTCTGTTAGTTTCATTGTTTCCATGATCTATCCATGGTTGAGAGTAGGAGGTTGAAGTCTCCCACTATTATTCTGTGAGGTGAAATGTGTACTTTGCTCTTTAGTAAAGTTTCTTTTATGAATGTGGGTGCCCTTGCATTTGGAGCATAGATATTTAGAATTGAGAGTTCATCTTGGTAGCTTTTTCCTTTGATGAGTGTGAAGTGTTCTTCCTTATCCTTTTTGATAACTTTTGTTTGAAAGTGGATTTTATTGGATATTAGAATGGCTACTCCAGCTTGTTTCTTGGGACCATTTACTTGAAAAATTGTTTTTTAGCCTTTTACTCTGAGATAGTGTCTGACTTTGACACTGAAGTGCATTTCCTCTAAGCAGCAAAATGCTGGGTCCTGTTTATGTATCTAGTCTATTAGTCTGTGTCTTTTTATTGGGGAATTGAGTTCATTGATATTAAGAGATATTAAGGAACTGTGATTGTTGCTTCCTGTTATTTTTAATGTTATCTTTATGTTTGTGTATCTATCTTCTTTTGAGTTTGTTGAAAAATTACCTTCTTGCTTTTTCTAGGGTGTAGTTTTCCTCCTTGTATTGGCGTTTTCCATCTATTGTCCTTTGTAGGGCTGGATTTGTGGAAAGATAATGTGTAAATTTGGTTTTCTCATGGAATATCTTGGTTTCTCCATCTATGGTAATTGAGAATTTTGCTGGGTATAGGAGTCTGGGCTGGCATTTGTGTTCTCTTAGGGTTTGTCTCTTAGACATCTGCCCAGCATCTTCTGGCTTTTATAGTCTCTGGTGAGAAGTCTGGTGTAATTCTGCTAGGTCTGCCTTTATATGTTACTTGACCTTTTCTCTTACTGCTTTTAATATTCTTTCTCTGTTCTATGCCTTTGGTGTTTTGACCATTATGTGATTGGAGGAATTTCATTTCTTGTCCCATCTATTTGAAGTTCTGTAGGTTTCTTGTATGTTTGTGGACAGCTCTTTCTTTAGGTTGGGGAAATTTGCTTCTATAATTTTGTTGAAGATATTTACTGGCCCTTTAAGTTGGGAATCTTCACTCTCTTCTATACGTATTATCCTTAGGTTTGGCTGTCTCCTTGTGTCCTGGATTTACTGTATATTTTGGGTTAGGATCTTTTTGCATTTTGCATTTTCTTTGACTGTTGTGTCAATGTTTTCTTTTTTTTTTCTTTTTTCTTTTTTTTTTTTGGTTTTTCGAGACAGGGTTTCTCTGTGTAGCCCTGGCTGTCCTGGAACTCACTCTGTAGACCAGGCTGGCCTCGAACTCAGAAACCCGCCTGCCTCTGCCTCCCAAGTGCTGGGATTAAACACGTGTGCCACCACCGCCCGGCTTGTGTCAATGTTTTCTATGCTATCTTCTGCACCTGAGATTCTCTCTTCTATCTCTTTTATTCTGTTGGTAATGCTTGCATCTATGACTCCTGATCGTTTTTCTAGGTTTTCTATCTCCAGGGTTGTCTCCCTTTGTTTTTTCTTTATTGTTTCTATTTCCATTTTTAGATCCTGGATGGTTTTGTTGAATTCCTTCACCTGTTTGTTTGTGTTTTCTTGTAATTCTTTAAGGGATTTTTGTGTTTTCTCTTTAAGGGCGTCACCTGTTTACCTGTGTTCTCTCTTAATGGAGTTATTTATGTCCTTCTTAAAGTTCTCTATTATCATTATGAGATGTGCTTTTAACTCAAAGTCTTGCTTTTCTGGTGTGTTGGGGTAGCCAGGGCTTGCTGTGGTGGGAGAAGTGGGTTCTGATGATATTAAGTTTGTTTCTGTTGTTGACATTGTTACTCTTGCCTCTTGCCATCTGGTTATCTCTGGTGTTAGCTGGTTATGCTGTCTCTGACCGTGGATTGTCTCTTCTGTAAGCATGTGTCAGTACTCCTGGGAGACCCATTCTCTCTGGGAGAAATTTGGGTATGGAGAGCTGTGGCACAGGCTCAGCTCTGGGGTGCAGACAGAAACCAGAAGGGTTCTGTCCCCAGCTTTTACATGGTTCCTGTGTCCTGATGGCTCTGATAGAGTCCCTGTTAGGCCAGGAATTTGAATAGAAGTGGTGCTCTTACCTGTGCTCATAGGTGTGTTGGTGCTCCTGGGAGACCAGCTCTTTTTTGGAGGTATTTGGGTATGTAGCACTGTGGCACAGGATCAGCTCCAGAAGCAGAGGGAAACTGAAAGCCCTTCTCTTTTTTTTAAATTTTATTTTATATATGTGAGTAAACTGTCACTGTCTTCAGATGCATCAGAAGAGGGTATTGGATCCCATTACAGATGGTTGTTAACCAGCATGTGGTTGCTGGGAATTGAATACAGGACTTCTGTAACAGCAGCCAGTGCTCTTAGTAAGTGAGCCATCTCTTCAGCCCATGAATTTTCATTATAATACTTTAAAGTAATTTTAGATTGGTACAAGTGAGACAGCTTCAAACTCTATAAACTAATATCTTTACTGTTTAAATATTATTTAAGTGCTTACATTTAAAATTTTATATACTAATTCTTTGTTTTTATAGATTTATGGAAGTCTTAAAAATAACAGGAAAGAAGTTAGTTGAGTGTGAAAATAGAGAATTATATTTCTATGAAGATATGAAAAACAGAACATTTGAAATGCTACAACATGAGGTAATTTTAAATCAGTTTCAAGACCTAAAATATTATAATTTGGGGAAACATAAAACTCCAAGTTCTTTGTCTATTAAATATGTGAATATAAAAATATTATTGTGTGTGTAGATGCTGTGTGTGCAGATGGTGTGTTGTGTGTGTATGCGTGCTATAAGGAGGTCAGAAGACAACTCTGTTGAGTCAGTTCCCTCCTCCCACATCTGTGTGGGTCCTGGGATTTCCCTGATGTTGTCAGGCTTGCAAGTAAATGCCTTTATACATGACACAAGATGTTGTACACCAAGACGACTATGGGTTGGTGAGAGGGTATAATGCACACCTCTGTGTATACCTATGCAAGAGGCCCTCAGATAGCCCATCTAGGAGGAGAATGAGAAGAGCCAGATCATGCACTTACTAGGCATGTTAGGCAGGGTTTAATCTTCATCATCTTCATCATCATCATCATCAAACAACAACAACAACAATTCTGCCCAATAAGCTCACCTCTAGTATAGGGGTGCCAGGACCAGTCTATGACATCATAGGGGAAATTAATCTCAGAGCTGCTACACCCATGGAGTGCTGCTTATCCACATTTAGCCTACCTCTTGACTCATACTCTTTCTTGTATATTGCTCACTTTGCCTAGCCTAACATCCTGGAACTTGAGGTGAGTGATGTTTGGCTAACTTGTTGATCATGGAGAAATAGGGCTTATGAATCCTTTGTCTACGCACTACTGCCTTGCTGAGACAGTCTGCAGGTCCCACTACAGCGATACTTGTTCTTTTCTTTTCTTTTCTTTTTTTTTCCCTGTCCTGTTTCTACACACTTCTTCCATGTTTCCTAGACTGCTTTCAGTTCTCGCTGTTCCTTTCCCCCATCTTTTTGTCTTTAGTGGAATCCATTCCCTCCCTTCCCAACATGACTGTGTTTTCAGCACTGAGGGACAGAGAAAACAGAAGTCCTGGGAGTCTGCCTTTATTAAAAAATTCTCCAAGTAGTTGAGATGCCAATAAAGGGGCGAACTTAGATTTGCAAATCAGATTCTAAGGTCGAGTACCATTTTTGTGACTAAGATGATTGATGTAAAGAGTAGTTAGTATATAGTTCTGTCATTCTTGGTGACTTTTGAGAATTTCAGCAGGCTACTCCATAAGATTCTGCTTTAGATTTTAATAAGTTACAAGTGCATTTGTCAAAATTATGTATTGGTTTTGTATTAGACTATTCACAGCCTATATCCATCATTACAACTGTACTTTTCTTCATGTAGATAAATTATCTTAAAGATACATGGGAACCTATGTATTGCAGATATCTACATCAAGATATAAACATTCAGTTGACTGAGCAAGAATTATTAAAAATAAAAACAGAACACGAGACTTATGAACACCTACACAAGACTCAAGGAGATGTGGAAAAGGAAGTACTAACCCTCAAAGGACTAGTTCAAGAGAGTATGGTAAGTCAAGGTCAGTTCAACAGTGGTAAAGGAGACCCAGGCAGGAGGACGGCATCATGGTGGAGGTCATTTCACTGAGAATTACATTTTTGATAATTCTGTCATGTGTTCCCTCCACTTTTCTTACATCAATTTGATTTTTATTTTTCTGGAAGGCACATGATCAAAATTCCTTCCTTTAAAAAAAAATCCAGTCTCCATTATTACATTGTAATGATTATTGTTTTGAATCACTTGTCTTTTAAAGCTATTGGGAAAAGGTGCTTCATCTCATGGATTTGTTCTTAAGTTACATTTTTAGATACATCATCCTATAGATATGTCCTTAAGTTATAATGTTCAAGTTGTTTCTTAAGATAGAATCTAGAGAACCAAAGAGTTCCCAAGTTTTGAACAATTCCATCAATTAGAGTTATCCGGAAACAGGAGTACTAAAATGAGAGTGGTTCTTAGCTGACGCCATAACCCAGTGGGAGGGTACACAAGGCTCCCAATTAGATTTCCTTTAGCACCAAAGAAAACCAAAAGAAGAGTCATTGTATTTTCCGACTCAGATGTAATGTATTTCTGTAGAATCAATGATAAATATTCTCAAGCCCAGCATGCAACATCTATAAAATCACTGTGTCATTCATGAATTCTGGAAAACATATGTCATACTCACTTTGGGTATAGTTATTTTAAAAATATTTACCATTAATTTGTTTTAGACACAAGCAGAAGAGGAAAAAAAATTAGAGAAAGTAAGAGAGAACAACAATGATTCAAGAATGAGTCAAATGAGTCTCAGAGTCAAAAGTTTAGAATCAAGACTCCCTAAGATAAAAAGTCAAGTGGATTCTACAAGAATAGAAGTGGAAAAACATAAACAACTCTATGTAGAAGAAAATAAACACAGAAAATCACTTTCTAATACACTAGACAAGTAAGTCAAAACAATAATGGAAGATATTTCAGCTCACTCATTGTTCTAGTAAAACAGGTTTTTTAAAAAAATAGTTAAAATGTTTATTTAAATGTGCTTATTATCTTAACCATAAAATATATATACATTTTTATTGGATATTTTTTGATTTACATTTCAATGTTATGCCCTTTCCGGGTCTCCCCCTGGAAATCCCCTATCCCATCCCCTCTCCCCCTTCTTCTAAGAGGGTGTTCTTCCACCTACCCACCAAATACCACCTCCCTGCCCTCAAATTCCCCTACAATGGGGCATCAAGCCTTCACAGGACCAAGGGCCTCTCCTCCCATTGATGTCTGACAAGGTCATTCTCTGCTACATATGTGGCTAGAGCCATGGGTCCCTCCATTAGTCTCTGGGAGCTCTGGGGGGTCTGGATGGTTGATATTGTTCTTTCTATGGGGTTGCAAACTCCTTTAGCTCTTTCAGTCCTTCCTCTAACTCCTCCATTGGGGATCCCTGTACTCAGTCCAATGGTTGGCTATGAGCATCTGCCACTGTATTTGTCAGGGTCTAGCACAGCCTCTCAGGACACAGCTATATCAGATTCCTATCAGCATGCACTTTTTGGTATTCATAATAGTGTCTGCATTTGGCGACTGTACATGGGATGAATCCCCAGGTGGGACAGTCTCTGGATGGCATTTCCTTCAGTCTCTGCTCCATACTTTGTCTCTATATTTGCTCCCATGAGATTTTGTTCCCCTTTCTAAAAAGGACCAAAGCACCCATACTTTGGTTTTCCTTCTTCTTGAGTGTCATATGGTCTGTGAATTGTATCTTGGGTATTCCAAGCTTCTAGGCTAATATCCACTTATCAGTGAGTGCATACCGTGTGTGTTCTTTCGTGTTTGGGTTACCCTACTCAGGATGATATTTTCAAGTTCCATTCATTTGTCTGAGAATTTCATAAATTTGTTGTTTTTAATAGCTGAGTAGTACTTCAGTGTGTACATGTACCACATTTTCTGTATCCATTCCTCTGTTGAGAGACCTCTGGGTTCTTTCCAGCTTCTGGCTATTATAAATATGGCTGCTATGAACATAGTGGAGAATGTGTCCTTGTTACATGTTGGAGCATCTTTTGTGTGTTTGCCCCAGAGTGGTATAGCTGGGTCCTCAGGTAGTACTATGTCTAATTTTCTGAGGAACAGCCAGACTGATTTCCAGAGTGGTTGTACCAGCTAGAGAGCCAATATCCAATATATACAAAGAACTCAAGAAGCTAGACTCCAGAGAATCAAGTAACCCTATTTAAAAATGGAGTACAGAGCTAAACAAAGAATTCTCAACTGAGGAAACTCTAGGCTGAGAAACACCTAAAGAAATGTTCAACATCCTTAGTCATCAGGGAAATGCAGATCAAAACAATCCTGAGATTCCACCTCACACCAGTCAGAATGGCTAAGATCCAAAACATAGGTGACAGCAGATGCTGGCTAGGATGTGGAGAAAGAGGAACACTCCTCCATTGTTGGTGGGAATGCAAGCTGATAAATCAGGTTTTTGAGATTAGGATACGACTGTTAACTGCACAATAAACTTGCAACAATGGTAGAGAGTGAACTGCACTTAATATGTTAGTTCGTAAGGGTCTCTTTTTTTTCTTAATTTTCTAAATTTGTTTTCATGCTCTTTTTATATTTTCACATGGCCAGCTTGCTGTATTAGTAGTTTTTGTTGTTGTTGTTGTTTGAGTCAAGGTGTACGTGTAGTTCTCACTGGCCTGAAATTCATTATGTAGATGAGGCTGGCCTTAAACTCATAGAGATATGCTTACCTCTGTCTCCCAAGTGATAGGATTTAAAGGCATGAGCCACCACAACCAGTTTCAACCTACTTTCTTTCTTTTTTTTTTTTTTTGGTTTTTCGAGACAGGGTTTCTCTGGAGCCCCGGCTGTCCTGGAACTCACTCTGTAGACCAGGCTGGCCTTGAACTCAGAAATCCGCCTGCCTCTGCCTCCCAAGTGCTGGGATTAAAAGCGTGTGCCCAGCTGACCACCTACTTTTTAATGAAAATACTTCTGTATTCTTTCCACAGAAGTATTAACAAGCTTATTTGTGGAAGATTGCAGCTTCAACCCATATAAGTGAGGAGCAGCAGTAGCACTACTACTCTTAGTCTTGGTATTGCCGGTGTCCACGGCATCTGTAGACAGGCTTCCCCTTACACCTTTTCTCTTTTCTTAAAGACAAACTCAAATTCATGAGAAAGTTTTAAAATAGGAATAAGTGGATATGTAATTCACAAAGCGGTTAAAGTAATTCCTTTGTTAGTACGAGAGCATGTGTTCAACACAGAAAGCACAGGAACCAACTTTTATGGCTTTGCAATGAGATCACTCAAAGGTTTATTTACTTCTTTAAAAAATTTTTTTTAAAGTGTGTGTGATGTCTTCAGAAAATAGGATATTTCTTTATGTTCTTTGAGGCAACCAAGAGTAATGGCAATAGCCTATATTGTTTTGGAAACTTCTTGGATCCCCCTAAGGAAAACTTAAATGGAGGTTTCCCAGGTTTGGCACTGGGGGTTTTGCTAGCTAGTCTGTGACTACTGCAAGAGCATTAGTTTTGTTTTTGTTTTTGTTTTTAATCACCCTGTTGGCTATTTATACTTCCCCTAAAGATGCTGCTTTGAGTTATTGCTTGGGGATAAATCTTAATTTATGCATTGATTGTCTTAGTTAGGGTTTCCACTGCTGTGAACAGACACTATGACCAAGGCAACTCTTATAATGGCAAACGCTTAATTGGGGATGGCTTACAGTTTCAGAGGTTCAGTCCATTATTATCATGGCAGGGAGCAAACAGGCATGGTGTTGGAGGAGCCCAGACTTCTACATCTTGAAGATGTAGAAGAGACTGGTTTCTGAATGCATTCAGGAGGAGGCTGTCTTCCACACTGGGAAGAACTTGAGCAACAAGATCTCAAAGCCTATCCCCACAGTGACATACTTCTTCCAACAAGGTGACACCTCCTAATAGTGCCACTTCCTATGGGCCAAGTATTTTTAAACCACCACATAGGTTATGGACAGAGTTCACAGATGGTAAACATAGAACACAAATGATTTCAAGGAACACACACACACACACACACACACACACACACACACACAAACAAACTGGTTTACTAATCAAGATTTCTGGCACTTGTTTAGTTCTAATTAATTGTATACATTTAAGGAGCACAACATGACATATCGACACATATTCACATATAGGGAACTCACTTTTATGGCTAAGCAAGTTAACATATCCACAGTTTCACATAGTTTACTCTTAGGAGTGCAAATATTTCTGCTGTTATCTTTGGGGATCTTGTAAGATCATCTTCAGGAAGAAGGTAGCAGTGCTACCTGCGAAGTTGTGACTCCCTGATAACCAGTTCTTACTCTCAGAATTCTTTTGTGTTAGTAGTGAGGAATTCCTTTGGGAGTAGATGTACTTCATTCACAACAATTTTAAACTTGTAATTGTGTGCAGTAGGTATGCTCTGATACATTTTCAGCTCAGAGACTATGTAATAGGACATTATGATTATTCCTATAGCCTTTTTTTTTTATCAAAGCAGAACAAGTCATTTAAGAGTTATCTAGGAGAAAAATGAGATGCTAAATTTGACCTTGTTGCAATCTTCATAGGACAATGGAAAAGCTAGCGGTGTCTAAAACAAAGCTTCTGCAGTTGAATCAGCAGAAGAGGACCTTGGAAACTATTCTGAGTTCCCAGCCTGTTCAACAGTGCCCTCATGTTGCCAAGTTTAATCCTGCTGTGGGACACAACCCAAGGCTTCCTCCAGGAGATGCCTCATTTCTTCCTGCCTCTGAGTCTCAGCCTGTATTCGAGAACATGAGGAAAGGCCTGTCCAGGGTGAGTAAAGTTTTTTTGTTCCTCTGGGAATTTTCAGTTTCTAAAATAATACTTGTTTTTAATTGATGAAATGTTGAATTGTTTTATAGGCTGATACATGTTAAGTAAAAATTACAATAATTTTTTTTTAAAGAAACATATTTTGCAGATTTTAATGAGTCACTAGATCTTGTCTTTTCAAAAATACTTAGTTGTTGGGTTTTGTTGGATGGATTCTAGGAGTGATCTGCAAGATAATTGCTGGGCCAGTTTTCAGTCAGCCATGGAGAGATTGCATTTCCTTTGTTTGTCCCTTACCTGGCTCAGGGGCTCTTATCAGAGTATGAACACAGTATATTTCTACTTTACTGAGACTCAAAGAAAGACAGGGTCCTTTTGAGTTAACAGTTGGTCTATGCTTGATATTTTTTCTTTCCTTACTTTTTTTTTTTAAATGAGATAAGCTCCTTTAATGGAGAAAAATACAGCTTTTATAGATGTAAACTGACATGCTCCTCAAATGAACAATAAAAGTGACCTCACATTAGTTTAGACCTTATAAGATATATACTGCAAACTTCATTTTCTGAAGCATTGTTAGAAACACAATAGGACACAACTGACTAGTCACCCTTTTCTACAAAACCTACCCTGTGCAAATTCTCTAACGTAGTCATTAAGGCTATACAAAGTTTGTCTTCTTAACCCTTCCTGTTTACTTTAAAACCCATTTTAGTTGTAAAATAAAGGGGAAAAAAAGCACAATCCGTTTTCTCTATAGGTCCCAACAAGCGGCACAAAGCTGTCCCAGCATGTCTAGGTAAAGGAGGTATTGGGATTGGCTGTCCACTGTTAAGGACTCTTAGGTGATTTTGAATGTTTTCACTTAGCATGGATAAACGGTAGTTGAGGAGGAAGGACTCAGAGATGGGATAGGGAACAAAGCAGTGACAGAAGCTAAGGAAGGAGATATCCAAGAAAAAGCAAGTCTAAGTGTCTGAGTTCTGTTCGGATCAGTCTGAGTACCAGTTTTTTTTTTTTTTTTTTAATAGTTTTGTAGATTGGTTAGCCTTATGCTGGTACGAAGGCTCTTGATAATTTATGAACTTGGTTCATCGTCATAGAAACAGCATTCTTCTTATAATATTGCATAGACACTGCCACCAAAGAACCATTTCTAGTAGACCATTTAGTTTTCTTTGTACATATATGTAAAAAGTTCACTCCTTAGCTCTCTGGCTTACAAATAAGGAGGAATTCTCCCATCTGGATATATGTACCACACATTCAGAGCTGAGTCCCATCTGAGGAAAAAAAAAAACCTAAAAGAGGAAGTTCTAGAGACAAGTTTTTTTTCAACTTTTTGAGAATGGATGCATTTGACAGAAGCATTTGGAAAGTTTCAGTTAGGTACCAGGGAAGCTGCTGGAGCCATCATGACACAGAGTCTCAGCTTCATGGTGGAAATAGGCTTGGGAGGGTAGACTGAGAGACTTGTAGTGACTCTTGGTGACATTGTGCATTGATGACAGTCCAATCTAAAGGATGTACTAGGAAATGTGGGGCCAAAATCTAACAAAAGTGACTAGAAGTCCTTTGTTTATTTAATGCTTGCATGACTTTTTAAGAGGTTTCACACTAGGGATAGTGGTAGTTAGAGTAACAAATGAGGGGAAATACAGACGAGTGTAAAAAAGGAAAAGGAGGCATCAGAGGGCAACATGGTCAGAGCTTTGTGAGAAAGAAATCATCCCACCCAGCTGGAAACTTATAGGCTTCTGTCCACTATGTAAGTTGGTGACTCTCATGGTGATGAGTAAGAGAAGCTGAAACAGGGAATGTTCTAAAACATCATAGTCAGTTACAATAAGCCATTTCCAAATATGCGGCAAGGTTTCAACTGTTTGAACTTAGGAATATTGCCATAGACCAGAGATCTGATAATCTTATCAGCTTCATCTGTAGACAAGTCCTGAGGCAGCGTTAGGTGATTAAGCAAGCTGGGGAAGAGATAGGGAGGGAGCAGGATGAAGCTAATGAGCATGCACCTTGAGCAAGTTTCTGGCAAGTTCTAAAGAGGTAGAGAGTTTCCTCGAAGAGGGAGTTTGGTAGGGGTACCAAGAGGCACGTTGTCTGTAAAGGGCTTAAGTCTAAAGTGCTGTGGCATAGCTCGAAAGCTTGAAAAAGAAAAAGGCACAAGTTGGGGAACAGCTTTGTAGAAGCTCAAGGGACATCTCAGGGAGGTATTTTCGGGTGGATAAGAGTGATATCTTCAGTGTGTCCTGACAACTGTTGAGTCACTTGGAAGTCAAAGGATGGAGGGTTTGGAGAGAAATAAGGAGCCCAAGTCTGGGGAAGAACTCTTTAGAGTACACTTGTGGCTTCTGAGGTTTTTATGCTTTATCTGGTAAGGCTTCTAGGCTCCTAGCAAGCCTGAAAAGGTGCAATAAATGTGAACAGGATTTGTATCATGTGTACTTAGACATAGGGGTGAAATCCAATCGGCAGATCTGTCCAGGTAAGTTTGCCTCTCAGCTAGTGAAGGAAGTGAGGGTGGGTGGGGTGGAAATGAGTGGTTATTAAGAAATATTGGTGAGGAGAAATAGTAGAAGGAAAAGTGTGTGTGTGTGTGTGTGTGTGTGTGTACACGTGTGTGTGTGTGTGTGTGTGTGTGTGTGTGTGTGTGTGTGTGTGTACAGAGGCCCAAAGAGTATGTCTGGTTCTATGGAACTAGAGTTACAGGTGATTGTGAGTTGCCTGATATGGGTACTAGGAACTGAACTGGTGTCCTCTGGAAGAACAGCATATGTTCTTAACAACTAAGCCATTTCTCTAGCCACCAAGTGGAAATTATATGTTATGAAAATATTTTTGGAAAAAGTATACATAAATAATAAAATCTATTGCCTGTAAGAGTTAAATAATTCAGAAAAGAGCTTTGGATGGAAGAGATAACATCACACTGCCAGTTTTTTTTACAAAGAGTTTTCTAAAAACCGTCATACTTCCTGGAGTTCTCAGTCCCCTCTGGTGTTGGACGTTGCCTTTACAAGTCTTCTCTAGAGTGCAGTTGTCACAGAGATATCTTGGGAAGCAGTGGCTGCAACACTGGGAAAGCTGTCAGTCAAAGGAATCTGTCTTCATTCCTACAGTGAGTGAGGATGTTGGATGCCACATTCTTATCACCAAAGTGTGTGTTTTCTGTTTTAGGAGCTGCTTGGGATGTTAATAAGACTATTTAATTTTCCCACACAAAGATTTAAATGTCAGCATAGAAATAGGGAGACATCTTCTTTTTTTCCCCCATTGTCTTTCTACAAAAATATATTGCCCCATCCTTGGGAGATACTCTCCTCACCCTAGTTTCTTACTAGGTACATAACCTCAGTGGTTATTCAAATTGTTAGAGCATAACACCAGCATTTAAGAAAAAAATATAAAAGATTTGCCTTTTGTGTTTGGTTTTTTATAAAGTTTTAATTATATAGCTTTTGAGAACAACTTGAAATTGGAGATGGAGATACCTCTAGTAGTTCTTCTTTACTTATTTATTAGATATTTTATTTATTTACATTTCAAATGTTATCCTCTTTCCCAGTTTCCCCTCTAGACACTTCCTAACCCATCTCCCATCCCCCCTGCTTCTATGAGGGTGTTCCCATAACCATCCACCCAGCCCTGCCTCCCTGCCCTCGAATTCCCCTACACTGGGGCATTGAGCCTTCACTGGACCAAGGGCTTCTCCTTCCATTGATACCAGACAAGGCCATCCTCTGACACATCTGCAGCTAGAACCATGGGTACTCTTTGATTGGTCGTTTAGTCCATGGGAACTCTGGGGGTTGGGTTGGTTGATGTTGTTCTTCCTATGGGGAAGGATGAAATGTTCAGTAGATATCCGTTAAATCCAGTTGGTTTATAACATCTGTTAGTTTCACTGTGTCTCTGTTTAGTTTCTGTTTCCGTGATCTGTCCAGGTGAGAATGGGGTGTTGAAGTCTCCTACTATTATTGCGTGAGGTTCAATATGTGCTTTGAACTCTAATAAAGTTTCTTTTATGAATGTGGGTGCCCTTGCATTTGGAGCATAGAAATTCGGAATTGAGAGTTAATCTTGGTAGATTTTTCCTTTGACGAAATGAAGTGTCCTTCCTTAACTTTTTTGATAACTGTTGCTTTAAATTTGATTTTATCCAATATTAGAATGACTACTCCAGCTTGTTTCTTAGGGCCATTTGCTTAGAAAACTGTTTTCCAGCTTTTACTCTGAGGTAGTGTCTGTCTTATCATTAAGGTACATTTCCTGTATGCAGCAAAATGTTGGGTCGTGTTTACATATCCAGTCTGTTAGTCTATGTCTTTTTATTGGGTAATTGATTCTATTGATGTTAAGAGATATTAAGAAAAACTGATTATTGCTTCTGGTTATTTTTGTTGTTAGAGGTGGAATCATGTTTGTATGGCTATCTTCTTTTGGGTTTGTTGAAAGAAGATTACTTTCTTGCTTTTTCTTTTTTTTTTTTTTTAACTTTAATTGCATTATGATGAGAAAAGTTACATGATTTCAATTTGTCTGAATTTGTTAACATTTAAAAACATATTTTAAGTAAATAGAATTAAATCACATTCTTGTTTCCCTTTTGTACCCCAACTCCTCCCAGAGACCCCCTCTTCAATACCTACAATATCTTTTTTGTCATATTCCTTAAAATTTATAAAATATTATAATAAAAATGAGTATTATAAAAGTTGTTTGATATAAAACAATCAATTTAACAGTGTTATATAGATGCTTGTCTACAGCAATACTGCAAATATATACACTTTTCTCACTATAAATTTCAAATAACTCCAAACATATTAACTGTAT
>JADRCD010085308.1:0-15563 GCA_019843815.1 Montemys delectorum | reverse complement strand
CCCCCCCAGAACTCCCAGGGACTAAGCCATCAACAAAGGAGTACACATGGCTCCAGCTGCATATTGTAGCAGAGGATGGCCTTGTCTTGCATCAATTCGAGGAGAGGTCCTTGGTCCTATGAAGGCTGATAACCCAATGGAAAGGAATCAAGGGCAGAAAAGTGGGAATGGGTGGGTGGGTGGAGAAACAGCTTCATAGAGGCAGAGGGAGGGAGAATGTGATGGGGTGTTTCTGGGAGGGAGGGAAACCAGGAAAGGGGATAACATTTGAAATGTAAATAAAAAAAATATCCAATTAAAAAATACGTCTCATAGGTGTTTTTGAGGCTTGGCCTCAGCTATTGGATACTTTAGGAAGTGAGATTTACATGGTAGACGTAGGTATCTTAGGGGATTTATTTTCTTCCAGTTACTTCTGACTGTCTACTTTCTATCCATCAGAAGCTGAGAGCCCCTTGCCATATTTTCACACCACCATGATGTTCAGTTCCACCATGAGACCAGAATCAGTGGAGATAAGGACTAAGGACTGAAAGCAGAAGCAGACAGAAGAAATCTGTCTTCTTAGGTTGTTCTTGTCAAGTATGCTATTGTCAAGATGAAAACTGACTAATATCTATATGCAGTGGACTTGGGGTGAGTGACTTTTGCCTTTAACTCCTGTGACCTTTTATATAAAGTTGTCTTATGTCAAGACAGATCGTATGGAATCTCTCAATGCCTCATGAGAAAAAAACAGCCTGACCCAAGTAAGAAAGGCTGATGCAACTGTGGCTTATCACTTTCTCTATTAACCATGGATCATAACTCCTGTAAGGCTTACATACGTTATCAGTGTTTCTTTATGAATCATGCATAGTCTCAGAGTGAAATTCCTTCCATTTATTTTGTAGCATTCTTTATTTTTCTATCTATTACTCATGTTTTTTGTGGTGATTTCCAGTTCTTTTTTCCAGTGTTTAGTTTATGCAGTCTATCCAATGGGATTCAAACAGTCAATGTGATATGAGACCATATATATGCCTTGAGGTATTTATCCATGGGCACACGTATTTATAAGGAGATAGCAACTCAATAGATTTCACCATTGGAAACATAACTGGAATCACTAAAGAGAGTTGCCTAATCTGACATATTTTTAGTGAAAATGAGCAGGTTAGACTCATGTAACTGCAGTGTAGTCAAGACTTTATGAGTGGATATTCCTGGATATGAATTATTCCTGGATAACTGTTGTTAGTGTGAATCAGCCATATACCTGCCTTCTTTCTGGGACAATGAAAATATTTCTGCCTTTTCAAATGTACAACTTTGTGACATATCATGGAATCCCATAGGTTATTTGGCTACAGGTTATATGCTATTAGAAAAATAAATTTGCAGAGTATCAGAGGTGAGGAGGATACAACATCTATCCCAACACCAGGAGTAACTGGGACCAGTGGTATCCAGGCACGCAGGAACTCCACTAGTCCAGTGGCACAGGTTGCTTCCAGTCTTCCTGGGCTGGTGTTCTGTGCAGACCATGGATGCAAATTTTGCAGCCAATCCCACAATACCCAGAGGAAGCTCCACTCTGGGGTGCTCTAATAGACTCAGGATCACAGGATCCCAGGAACACAGGATTACAGAGACATCTTGACTCTGAGGAGTTCTGACACAACCAGGATCATAGGAAGGACAGGCTCCAGTCAGATATAGCAACGGCAGGTAGCACTAGAGATAATCAGATGGCAGGAGGCAAGTATAAGAAAATAAGCAACAGAAACCAAGGTTACTTGGCATCATCAGAACCCAATTCTCTCACCATAGCAAATCCTGGACATACCATCACACTGGAAAAGCAAGATTCAGATCTAAAATCAATTCTCATGACGATAATACAGGACTTTAAGAAGGACATAAATAACACCCTCAAAGAAATACAGGAGAACACAGGTAAACAGCTAGAAGCTCTTAAAGAGGAAACACAAAAATCCCTTAAAGAATTACAGGAAACACAATCAAACAAATGAAAGAAATGAACAAAATCACCCAGATTCTAAAAGTGGAAGTAGAAACAATAAAGCAATCACAAAGGGAGACAGACAACCCTGGAGATACAAAATCTAGGAAAGAAATCAGGAGTCACCTAGATGCAATCATCACCAACAGAATACAAGAGATAGGAGAGAGAATCTCAAGGGTAGAAGACACCATAGAAAACATTGACAAACAGTCAAAGAAAATGTAAACAGCAAAAAGCTCCTAACCCAAAACATCCAGGAAATCCAGGACACAATGAAAAGAGCAAACCTAAGGATAATAGGTATAGAAGAGAATGAAGACTCTTAACTTAAAGCACCAATAAATATCTTCAACAAAATTATAGAAGAAAACTTCCCTAACCTAAAGAAAGAGATGCCCATGAACATACAAGAAGACTATAGAACTCCAAATAGACTGGACCAGAAAAGAAATTCCTCCTGCAACATAATGGTCAAAACACCAAATGCACAACACAAAGAAAGAATACTTAAAGCAGTAAGGGAAAAAGGTCAAGTAACATGTAAAGGCAGGCCTATCAGAATTACACCAGACTTCTTACCAGAGACGATGAAAGCTAGAACATCCTGGGCAGATGCCATACAGACCCTAAGAGAACACAAATACCAGCCTAGGCTACTCTACGCAGCAAAACTCAATTACCGTTGATGGAGAAAACAAGATATTCCATGACAAAACTAAATGTACACAATATCTTTCCACACATCCAGCCCTAGAAAGGATAATAGATGGGAAACGCCAATATAAAGAGCAAAACTACACCCTAGAAGAACAAAAGTAATCTTTCAACAAACTTACACAAACCTAATTCCACCTCTAACAACAAAAATAACAGGAAGTAACAATTACTTTTTCTTAATATCTTAATATGAAAATTAATATTACCAACATATTCTAATCAATTTAAATCCAAAAATATGAGGAGTTAGAAATTTGTTGGCTATCATCCAGGAGTCTCTCTAATTTGGTAATTGGAGAAATAGGTCCAATATTGTACAATCCATATACACTTTCAGCTTGTTTTTACCTGACTGTGTCTTGCTGTGTACCACATAATGGTCTTGAAATCAGGCTTCTTTTATCTCAGCCTTTCTATTAGTACGATTGTTTATTTGATATTTTTATACTATACTATGGTTTTCAGAACAGCTTACATATTTCAAATGTATTTATTCAGCCAAAAGAAAAGAAAAGAAAGACAATTAACTTGGGAGGTTGCTTGTAAGAGAACAACAAAGAATGAGACTGAATGTTTTGCTTGATGTTTGTAACTATTGTATCAAGTTTGATCAAGAGAACTTTATAAGTTACTCTTTCTCTGAGATCAATGCTTTTCAAAATCATCACAGCCAATGAACCAGGTTCTTACTCTCACCTAATGTTTGTGGAACCCTCCAAACAGAGCCATTGTTCATTGAAATAGTTGGTGAATGACTTCATGGATAGACCATCTTAATACACACACCATTTCTTGCATGTAACCTGTTCTCTGTGGGATAAGAGTGAAGACAATCACTCAAGTCAAATAGCTTTGACCACAGCAGGAAATCTGTATACAAAAGTTGTGCCTACAATTCATTCCTTGGAGCAGCAGAACTATCAACTCTTAGCTTAGCTACGATGGAGGTAAAATCCTTTGGTGATGTGAAAGTCATTGAATTACAGCCTTATTACAATGAACTCCAATGTCAAAGAATTGTTCTTATTTTGGGCTTGTACCACAGTAAGAGCCAACATTTTAAGCTCTACTAAAAACAAAACAAACAAACAAAAAAGATGTTATCTATTTATGTTCATTTAAAAAATACTAGTAGTGATGTATTATTTTAAAATATACAGTTAATATGTTTGGAGTTAATTAAAATTTATATTGAGAAAAACATATATTTTCAGTATTGCTGTAGACAAGCATCTACATAAGACTGATTGTTATTTTATATCAAACAATTTTTATAATATTAATTTTTATTGTTACAACATTTTATAAATTTTAAAGAATATGACCAAAAAAAAAGATATTGCAGGTATTGAAGGAGGAGTCTCTGGGAGGAGTTGGGGTTCAAAAGGGAAACAAGAATGTGATGTAATTCTATTTACTTAAAATATGTTTTAAATTTTTAACAACTTCAGATAAATTGAAATCATGTATCCTTTCTCATTATAATGCAATAAACCTTATATCAATAAAAAAGAAATTATAATTACAAAAAAAAGAAAAAGAAATTTGAAAAAATAGTGTTCATTGCATGTTAAATCTGTTATGCACATCCCTTGACACTTTCCCTTTGATGTAACAAAAGTTGTCTGGCATAGATAATTGGGTTACATCATTCACAGCTGTCAGGTATTCACCTCACCTGTCCACAATGGTAGGCAGAAGATAGAAAGGAATGGAAGTGTTGCCTCATTGCAGAAATGAACAGATGCTGGATCTGAATCAGTTCTGTTATAATCATAGTTCCCGAGTCCAGTAAGAACACAAAATCCATTCCTGTTGCTTCCAAAAGAGTGACTGCAATACCAATTTAGGTCTTGCCATTTTCACTGAGGTCTGGGAGTTATCAGGCAAGCAGTTGCTCTATTAGCAGTGGGTTGCCTCAGGACAATAGAGTTTTGTTTTGTTTTTCTCTCAAATGTTCACAAATGGTCTGATCAGCCATCAACCCTGGGAGGTAACTTTAGATAAGTAACTGGACAAAGAGACTTCATATCAGTCCTGGCACTTAATTGCCTCACCATGGTAGTTGTTTCAAGCCTGGTGATGTTTCAGGGGATTGCTTTGGCCATGACAGCCTCAGATCACCCTTAGATCATCCTGTAGTACTGATAACTCTGCTAGTAACCACTCTGTGTCTCATACTATCTCTCCTGGTTGCAGATGAGAAGGAACATGCTCTCTCTCTCTCTCTCTCTCTCTCTCTCTCTCTCTCTCTCTCTCTCCTCTCTCTCCGTGTGTGTGTGTGTGTGTGTGTGTGTGTGTGTGTGTGTGTGTGTTGCTTATAGTTTGCAGCAGTGATGCTGTGATTAGAAGATCTCTGTTCAGTGTGCTGCCCTTGATATACAGCATAGGAGCATAGGATCCAATAAAGCCTCATGTGAGCAATTTTGTTGCCTACTTACATTCTTTCATCACAGGTAGAGTGGTGTTGATCTGATTGCTCAAAAAAACAAAAAAAAAACAAAAAACCAGGTTGTCCTTAAAGCTGTCCATTCCAGACATGCTCAGTTGCAGCAAAACAGTAGCAGACAAGTGACAGAGAATGGTCGGAAGCAGAGTTCAGAAGCTGAAGTTCTGAAGGAATATGGAATTGCTAAGAAGGTGAGAGGTGGTGGAGGGCAGAGTCAAAGGAAAGGGGACTGGACGAGCAGAGACAACAAGTGATGCAACAGAGAATCTGTAACAACTGTTTCTTCACCTTGGTTTTCAAATGAAAGTAAGGATACATTTATTTAGACTCATTTGATGAACAGTGATATTAATTTTTGGAGTATCAGGAGTCACAATGGAGCTGAGTGAGAAGCTATTTTGTAGGTCCTTTAACTATTTTATGAGTTACAAGGATGCTGAGTCATGGTTGATGACAAAGGACATTGGCTAGTATTTATTTAATGAGAAACTACTATAATGCAGTAATGATTGAAACCTTTCACCCCATTGACTTTTTTTTAACTCCATACTAAGTCTTATGCTACCTCCATATAAAGATTGATTAGCTTTCCCAAATTGCCACAGGTTGTAAATGACAAAACTCGCAATTAAGCCTAGGAATCTTTCATTCCAGAGATGTATCGTTTATATTTCCAAACTAAAGCCTTCCCTGGGACCATCCTGCCTCTACAGGATTTATTGGATGTTGCAAAGTCCTCATTCTAAAGGTTCTTGGCCTATCTTATACTTTGTCATCAATGTAATCCAGTCCCTCTTCAGCCACAATCCTCTGCTCTCTGGAATTTTTTTTTTTTTTTTTACCTTTCTCGCCATCTGCTCATTAATTATTTTCTCTGTATACCTTTCTGAACTTGAATGTTCTGCTTAATTCACCCTTTGTGGTAACATCAAGCAATCCTTCAAACCTTTCTCCTACATGATTTCTTCTCTCTGTAAATCCATCAGTTCTACCTTTGAAATTATTTCAGGGATCCTTTTTAGAATTCCAGAAGGTTCACCAGACTCTAAGAACCAACTAAGATTACATGTCATAATTTTTACCACCTCATCAAAATGTTACATTGTTGGGTTTACATGTCAATTCTCTAGTCCTTTTAGTCTGCGCCACAAACAATGTTGCTCAAGAATTCTCAGAGTGAAATGCCTGGTTGGGGTTTTTAAATTGGAAAAGTTTATGAGCATCGTGGGAATCACAATTAACATATGTATCATTACAGAATTTCCATGATGAGCTGGGAATCACATAAGAGATTCTAGATGCATTGGCTAATATAATCATGACTCTTTAAGGCGGGCATTATCATTATTTCTATTTTACAGATGGCGATATTGAGTCTTCTAATATTTCCCAGAGGGTCTACCTCAGAAAAGCACCAAGCAGGCATTCAGAACATTCGACATTTTTACTAAACTAAACCAGGATTTTGCTTTGTGCATGTTTATGTTATTTTATTTTTTTTAAATCTCTGCTTCTTTTCTACCTGACATAAATAGAACACTTGAAAGTCACCACT
This sequence comes from Montemys delectorum, assembly GCA_019843815.1. Classification (NCBI taxonomy): domain Eukaryota; kingdom Metazoa; phylum Chordata; class Mammalia; order Rodentia; family Muridae; genus Montemys; species Montemys delectorum. The sequence continues at coordinate 8,834 of JADRCD010085308.1, read as the reverse complement.
ACTGTCAATATTAGAGACGTGTCAAATCCTGTCACTTAGCCAGAAAGCTGCTTTGGAGTAACTTTGTAATATTATACAACATGACAAGTCCTATCCACAGTGGCAACATTAAACCCAGGGACATGTGGCTTGTGTAAAACCCCAAAGCCATTAGCTGAAATCCCTGGACCAGAAGGCTGAAGAATTAACCACCCAACCCAATATGGTCTCAGCCCTGGATACCAGAGACCTTCTCTGCATGGGTAGGTTATTTTCATTCAAGACAGAATGTGTGCTGACATTCAGCTTTCTGTATTGGAGCTAGCTGGGCACATTATCTTCTCAGTGTGGATTGGATGAGGGAGGTGAGAAGCAAACAGCAAATTCTTGGCAGCCAAAGACAGGCAGCAACAGAGGAAGGCAGGCGAGCTGTCAGAGGACTTAGGGAGAGTCATTTGACTTTTGGGATGTTACTGCCATTTTTTTTTCAGTCATCAGCCTGCCGTTTGAAAGTCCCTTGTGATATATGAGGGGAGAGAGGGAATCCTGAGAATGAAGATGCAGGGAGGGGTCACCTGATTGCCTCCAAGACTTCATCACTACATCAGCCAGAATTTTAGCAGTCACGATACTTCTAGAAATAGGAATATCCACAGTACAGAGGGAAAAAGATCTGATAACAAAAATGATGAAAAAGGACTCACAATCCTATGAAGCAATAATTTTCTAAATCAGGATATGCTGAAGGATGTTTTAGCAGGAACACATACATGTGTGTACATGCACACAGAGAGAAAGACAGAGACAGAGATACAGAGACTCACACATACTCCAATATGGGTGTCATATTTACAATATGATAGCAATAGCATTCATGTATCCTGAATGTTCCCTGCTTCATCAAATGTAAAAAACACCCTCACGTGTCCTCCAAGCAAATTCTAGAAGATTCTCTGGCACATACTCTACCTGAATAACGGGTGGCCTATTTGTTTCCTGTGTATCCAAGCATACTACCAGTCCAATGACAGTGGCTTTTCCTTGTGCTTTGGTGGTTAACTCAGACCAGCTGAGACATCAGCTTGAGCTCAGGATGAAATCATCTCAAGTTATGCAGTGAAAGTGCACAGGAAGAAGGTAGTTTTCCATGAGTCCTGCTGGCCACTAGGGGAAAAAAAGTATATTCACAGTAAGAAGGCAAAAGATCACAAGGCTCCCACCTCATCCCTACTGTGAGCATCATGGGAATCACATTAGCAAATCTCTTCACTAAGCTCCCCTAAGCCTGTCACTCTAGCCCAGCTTTGATGCTGTTCCCATTGAAACAAGTGACATTTTAGCATCTCTTCTGGTATCCAAAGTCTTTTAGAAACTCTTCCTATCTGCCTGTCCCTCCTCTACAAACAACTGTGAATCCCACTTCCAGCCTTCTGGTCCTAGCTTATTCTTCATCATCCTTCATCTATATCAGTATAAACATTCTGCTAACAGGCCTTTTAAAGACCTAGCCTTCTCATATATTCACTACAACCTCATTCTCCCCTCCATCACAGAAGCAGCCTGATTTGCTCTTCCCCCCTTTTCTTTTTTTCCTTTCCTTCCCCTTTTTTTCTTTTTCCTTTGCTTTCCTTCAAAACTGTAAATTCTTTAAAGAAAAGATCCACAATCTCTATGCTTAGTATCTGGTACCACATAGTGTAGCGTAGATATTTGGTCACTGAAGAGATTTTTACTGAGTGATTTCCACTTGTCAATAAACTTTTTCTGCTAAGTCAAGAAAACAGAGTCAAAGTCCATTAAAAATTTTTTTTAAAACTTTTATTGTATTACGATGAGAAAAATTACATGATTTCAATTTATCTGAATTTGTTAACATTTAAAAACATATTTTAAGTAAATAGAATTAAATCACATTCTTATTTCCCTTTTGTACCCCTACTCCCAGAGACCCCCCCTTCAATACCTACAATATCTTTTTAGTCATATTCCTTAAAATTTATAAAATATTATAACAATAAAAATAAGTATTATAAAAGTTGTTTGATATAAAACAACAATCAATTTAACAGTCTTATGTAGATGCTCATCTACAGCAGTAGTGAAAATACATTTTTCTCAATATAAATTTTAAATAACTCCAAACATATTAACTGTATACTTCAAAATAATACATCACTACTAGTATTTTCTTAAATGAGCATAAATATATAAAGAACTCCAAATAGACTGGACCAGAAAAGAAATTCCTCCCAACACATAATAATAAAAACACCAAATGCACTAAACAAAGAAAGAATTTTAAAAGCAGTAAGAGAAAAAGGTCAAGTAACATATAAAGGCAGGCCTATCAGAATTACAGCAGACTTCTCACCAGAGACTATGAAAGCTGGACGATCCTGGGCAGATGTCATACAGACTCTACAAGAACACAAATGCCAGCCCAGGCTACTATATTCAGCAAAATTCTCAATTACCATAGATGGAGAAAACAAGATATTCTATGACAAAACAAAATTTACACAATATCTTTCCACAAATCCAGCCCTACAAAGGATAATAGATGGAAAACATCAACATAAGGAGCAAAACTACATCCTAGAAGAAGCAAGAAAGTAATCTTTCAATAAATTCACACAAACCTAATTCCACCTCTTACAACAAAAACAACAGGAAGTGACCATTAAAAAATTTAAGGAGCTATATTGAATAGAGCATGAAGCAAGCCTTCTATGGAATTTTAATTTCTTTGACTCTGAGCTGTATCTCTATCACTTACAAAAGAAGGTGTTGTCCAAAGCTTGGTATTAAAATATTATTGCATTTCCGGTCACACTACCAAGTTCTTTCTCTTTTTTTTTGTTTGTTGTCCTAAGAGATGATGAAGAGAGGGAGGGTGGTTGGAACTCATGAAGAGAGATGCCTGTGTGAATTCCTGGACACTTGGAGACACGGTGACAATTTTAAGTGCCCCCCTCAAACCCCCCAGTTCTGATTCTATTAAGCAGGGTGAACGGCAAGTAATACTTTTTTGGATACTGGTCAGTTTTCTTGGGTGAGAATTGAAAAGTGCATTCATTCCAACAACTGATTCAAAACTGGAAAGAGAGAAAATATTGTATTAAGGGGATATGTATAAAATTTATTATCAACCTCAGTCTAGTTTGTTATTCTGGTATTGTTTTATTTTACCTCACTGCACAATAAACTTGCACCTAATTTTTAACTAATATTTCATTCCTGAAAGCTCCCGGTACATAATTTGTACTACTATCAATGATATATTAGCCTAATTAATTACAAAATAACTTACAATTATGCAAACAAATGAAGAAAAAGATACTTTTGTTGTGCAGTGGCTTCTACTCATTATCTCTCTCTCTCTCTTTTTTTTCTTTTCTTTTTGCCTTTCCTCCCTTTAGCTTCCTAACTCTGAATTCAATAATCTGTACTGGATGTCCAGGCATTAGTATGAATTAACAACACTCCACTGTAATTCATTGTAATTCCCCAGAGATGAAGTTTTGATAAATGGAGAGTGAGTTTTTAACAAAAATCACTGTGGCGAAGCCAACTTTCAGTGATGTCTGGGTCCCTTTGGTAATTATGCGTTTTCCTTTGGTTGCTCTACTCTGCATCCCTTACTACCTTCTGTGTGTATGGGTGTGTGTGTGTGTGTGTGTGTGTGTGTGTGTGTGAAATAAACAAAATCTTTTAAAAAGCCTGAAAACTTGAATCTGGATTTTAATAAACTTAACATTAATAAAAAGTTCAGGTGATTGGAAGAAGGGGCTTTAATCAGTCCAGATAGATAAGATCGCAGTCATAATTGCTTTGGTTGTTATTATTTCCTTCACATGCACTTATACCAAATGGAAAATAAAGTCTTGAGATGTCTACAGATGGAAATGAAAATAATGGTGTTCGGCGATAATTTGATAGGAAGTAATTGGCCACCTGAAGAGAAAAACCCTCATCGTGGAAATAATTATAAGTAATTGGTTACTCCAAGATTTGACTCTATTTGATATACTCAGTGCAATAAATACTCCTAACTAAAGACGCTAACTTGAGTACTAGCAACTGCATAAATTGGAGATAAGGCAGACAGGGCAGCTCCTATTTTGGTACATGGACAGGATTTATTTTTATATTTTAATTAGCTGCCATTTGGTTACAGATGGAGACCTTGCCTGAAGTTGGGATGTATTGCTTTTGTCCCAAGGAGAAAGAAGAATGACAGTATTGATCTTTTTTATTGGTTATTTTATTTAATTACACTTCAAATGTTATCACCCTTCCCAAAGTGGAGAGAGAACCTATTGACACCATATCCAGTGGATAGACACAGCTCCCCATTGAGGGATGGGGACCACCCACCCATCTCAAAAATATTAATCCAGAATTGCTCCTGTCAAAAGGAAACACGGGGACCAAAGAATGGAACGGAGAATGAAGAAAGGGCCATCCAGAGACTGCCCCACCTAGGGATCCATCCCACATGCAGACACCAAACCCAGACACTATTGCTGATGCCAAGAAGTGCTTGCTGACAGGAGCCTGATATAGCTGTCTCCAGAGAGGCCCTGCCAGAGCCTGACCAATACAGATGTGGATCCATGCAGTCAAATTTTGGATTGAGCACAGGGACCCCAATGGAGGAGTTAGGGGAAGGACTGAAGTCGCTTAGGGGTTTGCAGCTCCATAGGAAGAACAATATTGACCTTTCATCACCATATTGGGAAACAATCATTTTGAGCCCAAACAAGAGCTCAATAGCACAAGTTAATGCTTTTCTGGCATCCAGCATCCAGCCTCATTTTGGGTGATACTGAGTGTCACCTCCTCTGGGGACATCCCCTATATTCATGCAAAACTTTTAAGTTTGTATAGTAATTCCATATTTCTTAACTTCTATGATCTTTTCGACATTCTAGAATAAATAAAACTAACAAAAATTAATTACGGTTTTATTTAAGAAAGGTATTGGGAAAACAATCTCACTGTAAGAAACACGCCAGTTAAGGAGGTAACAAGCATGTGTATCTAAGACTTTTGATTCTTAATCAGACCTTTTCTTTTTCTTTTTTTTTTCTTTTTTCTTTTTTTTATTAGATATTTTCTTTATTTACATGTAAATTTTCCCTTTCCCAGGTTCCCCTCCAAAAAACAAACAAACAAACAAACAAAAACAACAAGAACAAACCCCTTTTGCCTCCCCCCTCCCCATGCCTGCCACCCCACCCTCTCCCACTTATTGGCCCTGGCATTCCCCTACACTGGGGCACAAAACCTTCACAAGGCCGAGGTCCTTTCCATTGAGCCCTTAGCAGGGTCTGAGACCCCTTGTAGAGCTCTTCCCCATAGTAATGTACACACTCCCTTTCTTGGAGACTCTCTCACTAGGCTTTCATCTGAGATGAGATTATTTGTTTTATGTGAGAAGCACTAAATAGCCAAGGATCAAGACTTAGTTCTAAATTCTAGCAGACATGGAAACTTCTAGGAAATCTGTAAGGACTATTTGGTGAGTTAGAAAAAGGCCCCGTATTAAATTCCTACCTGCAAAGTAGCTTAGGAAGCTTGCCCCCTCCCTAGGGACTTGGGGGTACATACCATCTCTTTCACCAAGCACTAATTTCCAACTTGTATTTAACTTTGATGAGTTTCAGGGGAATCAGAACCTAGACACAAGCTGTCTGGAATGTCCTCTGTTCTCTCCTGATTTCTGGATCTTGGCATAACGAGTCTGTCCTCTGCCGTCTCTGCTCAACCCGGCTTTCCCAGGATTACAGTACCGTCTCTTGTTAAAAAACCCTCTATGGCATCAACCCATTTTACTGCTTTTAGAGATACTTCTACTACGTGATTGCCCCCTTAATTATTTATCATTTAACAGTGGTTACATGATGCTTATGTTACTGAGGATTTGGTTTTTTTTACGCCTTCAAACGTTAAACTGCAATGTGATCACTTTTACATGTACAGCATGAATAAGATGCTCAGGAAAGCAAACTGTGGCTCCAGGAATCTGAAGATTTTAGTACATCTGCTATGCATCACCTCAGGAAGAGCAGCTATGGTCAGGAAGGCTGCCTGAGGTCTCCAGGCACAACGGGCAACCTCAAGAGAAATAGCAAGGACCTTTCTCCTCTGGGCAAGGGTCAGTTTTGTCAAAGGCTTTCCTTGTACCAGCTTGGCTCTATTCTGTTGTCTTTTCACACAGCTTGAGCTCCTGACCCTCTGCTTGTCCTATATACCTTTCATCCTGAAGTTCTGCTGACTCATTGTCATCATTTCGCCTTGCATATCCTGCATCACAATTTTAGATTGCTCTAAAGCAAAAAGGACCAGGCAAGTTTGTTGTAGTGCAGGAGACTGTATTCACAGCCTCACCCAAGCTAGATGAATGCTGTGCTGCTGAGCTTCACAACCAGCACACAGTATAAATATTTTGGCATGTTATTTCAAAATAGCAGTGTTAACATTAATTCTAATGTCTTGACAAAATGTAAATTATGATTGTGAGCAACTTCTGCACCAGTGCTGCCTAACATAAATATAATATAAGCCATATAAATAATTTTAATTGCTAAAAATTTGAATGAGTGACTGAAATTGTAATTTATTAATAATGACTAGGGCAGCCACATTATGGTATAAAAGGGAACAGGGAATACATGAAATTAACAGTAATATCACATATATATATTTAATTCTATAATATATTAAGCAGGTATCTAGAATAAAAATGGTTGAATTTTTTAATTTGTTCATTTGTACTAAACCTTTGGGATCTAGTACATACTTTATAATTCTGACATCTCCCATTTTGAACTAGACATGCTGCAAAATGTTCAATAGCTACTGCATGGGCCAAAAAGCTTTGCAACTAACCCTTCAGACTCTGTTGTACCCTAGGAAGGATTTAATTTTGTTCAACCTTTTTGTTATGGTTTCCTCAAGAGGCCTGGAAAACTACACTCTTGATAAGATAAATAATAGTGTCTATGGTGCTAATGGTCTGAAAGATGGTATGGAACTCATGAGGGGGACAGAGCAGGTGAAAAAAGAGGGAACCCAGGACTGGGTTAATGAGAGGGATGTTTAGGACAGACAGACTGCTAGAACTTGAGTTTGGGAGAACATCCTCTCTTGTCTTGGTCTCACTTCTCCTATTCCATTATCTTATTTTCTAGTTTAAAGTTCCTTAAGATTCCTGCTGGAACACACCCCTACTGAGGATTGCAGAACTGAAGAGGAACCCAAGGCAGTACTAGGTTATAGGTGAATTATCAATAAGCAGAGGAAAAGAAGTTCACCTGAAATAGAAGAACTGAAACCTTCATATAAATACCTTGGAAGGGTTTTGAGCAATGGAGAGACATGTACTTCTTGAGCTCAAAATAATTTCATTTCTGAAATTTGTGCATGTATATAAAATAATCTGTTTATAGGGAAAAAGAGCATATTTTGTCAATTGAAACTTCATAGTGCATTTGATGGATGCATGATATATCTAAACAACACTATTACTAACCTGTATGTTAATGATTCTTACCTCAGTTGTTCCCCTAAATCCTCTCAGATCCACCACCCCCTCTTACTCCATCACTTCTTGTCTCTCCTCCACCCTTTTTAAAAATAATCCATGATATCCAATTTGTGCTTCCCATAGTCTCATAGAAATGGAGCTATCCACCAGAGAGTGTTCAGTCTACAAGAGACAACACCCTTAAAGAAAAGTATTCTCCCTCCCCTAGAAGCAGTCAATAGCTCCCAAGTTTTGTACAGGAGAGTCTGAGTTTCTATTCTTTCCATGATATAATGTTGATTGGCTTTATTTTGTGCAAGCAACAACAAGTGCTATGTGTTCACAGTACAGTTCCTGTTAAAGTCAAAAGACACTGTTTCAGTCTTGTCCTCCTTTTTCTTTTACAATCTTTTTCCTCCCTCATCCATGATGGTCCTTGAGCCTTTGTGTGTGGGGGATAGGGGGCAATGACTTCACGTCAGACACTGAACACTTCATTGATACGTTCTCTATACCTTGACCTTGACCAATTATGATTTTCTTCATTAATCACTACCTGCTGCACAAACACACTTCTCTGATAAGTTCTTAGAGCTGCATTGATCTTCCTAGAAACATAAAAATGTATCTTCATTTAGAGAAGAGTAGTAGTAGCCTTCCCTTGGGATCTGGAAGTATCACCAACTTTTGTTAGTGGCCAGTACCAACCATGGTTTTACTTCTGCAGAGTAGAACTTAAATCCCATCCACCATGACATCCACGCCACTATTACATTCGCAGGTATATCTTGGCATACCACTCACTACTATAATTCACAGAGTTCACAGCTGTGTAAGACTACTGATGACCTTTTCCCCTAAAAGCTGATTTAGCAACTTCCTACAATGTTATCACTAGCTTAAAGGGAGGGAGCTTCCTGATCAGTACAAACTTGATTTCTCCATGCCCTATGGCCACTTCTATAGTGCCTTTAGCACTAGGGTCCTCCCATGAAGCTCTAACAGACTACCCAGGGCAATGACAATAGCCTGAATTGTTTTGGAAGTCTTCAGGACACTCTAGACCAACAACTTGGGGTGATACCTACAACTCCAAGCACGGGGATTGCTTTTGGGCAATGTGTGACCCTTGGAAGGACATTATCCCTTGTTTAACCTAACTATGCAATGGTTTTAGAATGTATTTTCTCTGAGTTTGTTTATTCAAAGTCCCTAAAGAAAAAAATCTTACTGTCTGTGGTTTGTTTTATGTTAAACCATCATTTGTTGACCTTTCTGGATGGACACTTTTTGATTCAGGCCATCTAGATAGTTAAATCAACTA
>JADRCD010085278.1:0-19605 GCA_019843815.1 Montemys delectorum | reverse complement strand
AAATTAGAAATTTGTTGATTGTCATCCAATGGTCTCTCTAATTTGGTAACTGAAGAAATAGATCCAATATTGTACAATCTATATATACTTTCAGCTTGTTTGTGACAGCGTTTTGCTGTGAACAATGTAAGGGTCTTGAAATCTTGCTTCTCCTATCTCAGCCTCTCTATTAGTAGTATTGTTTATTTCATGTTTTTACACTATACTATGGTTTTCAGAACAGCTTATATATTTCAAAAGTATTTATATACCCAAGGGAGACATAGACAATTAACTTGGGAGGTGGCTTGTACGAAAGAGAACAGCAAAGAGTGAGACTGAATGCTTTGCTTGACATTTCTAGCTCTTGTATCAAGTTTGAAGAAGAAGACTTTACAAGTTACTCTTTCTCTGAGATGAATGCTTTTCAAAATCATCACAGCCAATGAACCAGATTCTTATCCTCACCTAATATCTGTACCACCTTCCATGCAGAACCATTGTTCATTGAAACAGTTGGTGAATGACTTTATGGATAGACCACCTTAATACACACACCATTTCTTAAATGAATATAACCTGTTCTCTGTGGGCTGAGAATAAAGTCACACACTCAAGTCAAATAGCTTTTTGACCATAGCAGGAAGTCTGTATCTAAAAATCGAGCCTACAATTCATTCCTTGGCACAGCAGAACTGTCAACTCTCAGCTTAGCTACGATAGAGGTAAAATCCTTCGGTGATTTGAGGGTCATTGAAGTACAGCCTTATTACAATGAAATCCAATGTCTAAAAATTGTTCTTATTTTGGGCTTGTACCACAGAAAGAGCCAAGATTTTAAACTCTACTAAATACAAAACAAACAAACAAAAAGACTTTACATATTTATGTTCATTTAAGAAAATACTAGTAGTGATGTACTATTTTGAAATATACAGTTAATATGTTTGGAGTTATTTGAAATTTATAGTGAGAAAAGCATATGTATTTGCAGTATTGCTGTAGACAAGCATCTACATAACACTGTTAAATTGATTATTTTATATCAAACAACTTTTATAATACTCTTTTTATTATAGCATTTTATAAATTTTAAGGAATGTGACAAAAAAGATTTTGTATGTATTGAAGGGGGTCTCTGGGAGACAAAAGGGAAACAAGAATGTGATTTAATTCTATTTACTTAAAATATGTTTTTAAATGTTAACAAATTCAGACAAATTGAAATCATATAACTTTTCTCATAATGCAATAAAAGTTAAAAAAAAAAAAAAAAGAAATCTGCCTTTGAGTTCACTTTTCTATGTCCTGGCCACAGTAAATTGGAATGGAGGAAAAAGAACAACAATAGCCCCAAAGACGGAGCTTTTTGAAGGTTCAACTCAGTACAAAAAGCTTAATTTAAGAGCAGTTCTTTTTAGTAAATATTTTAAAGTAGTTTTTTTCATTATGAGATTGATAAATTCTAACAGTATAGTCGTGACATATCCTGCTTTATTTCAATATATCATTTTGTTTACTGTCTTACGTAACTTCTTAAATTATAGCATGTCTGACAGACTCAGAGTACATGAATTCTCTCCTGCTCATTCAAGAAAAGGCTTTGTGGAGCTCTAATATCCATCTTTCAATGTTAATCTATGATTATTCATTGTCTCATAAAGCTTTAGCCCAAGTTCAACTAACGTGAGGGTGAAGAGAATAAAGTGTTTTAAAAATATATCTTACTGAGATCCAAACCACATTTGGCCAATTGGAATACCATTATCAATTCTCCAAAGCATCAGGGGTAACAGGCTACCAATCCAACTACCATCCAGAAGTGCCTTTGCACTGCTGAACTCCACTGCACGCACCTTGTTGATGATGTGATTTTATGGTTTGCACTGTACCCTGTAGGGCAAGTCTCACTTCCCCCTTTCCTGTATCTATCCGTTACAGATTGAGTTCCTACTGCATTCAGATCTCAAAAATGGCCTGAAACGAAATGTGATGATGATGATGGTTGTGGTGATGGTACTGATGGTGGTGGGGATAAAGATCAACATAGAGACATAGCACCTCTAGCATGCCATGTGAGTCTAGGAATAAATTGAATGAGTCTACCTTGACATATAGAGACAAAGAATGGTTATTGGCCTTTCAAATCTTCAAAGACAGTACTGTTGATAGCTCCAACTTCCTATGAGCACAAACATATTTCTAAAAGAGTACAGTGGCCCCAGAATTCATAAACCAACAGGTTCCTGGGAGCATCGTGGCTGTGATTGTAGTTTATGGTAGCTTAAACATTTTGCTCCATAAGCAGTAGAAATTTCTAGTAAAATAATTTCTCATCTTCCTGTGTCAGATCACAGTGTAGCATCATTTACCACATATATCCTCCATCACTCTTCAGTGACAGGTTGTGGTTAGAGGGTCTGCCTGGACTATTGGGCATGCTCAGCTCCTCTCATGATGGAAGTAGACCAAGGAAAGGAAACTATACATTCACACAGTAGTTATCGTATGACTAAACTCTGTAATTTTAGGCAATCTTTCTTTTTCATCAGAGTCAACACAGCTGGGGTGAGTTGATTTATCATATCATTTACTAGAACACCACATAGTGTGTTGATCACAGAAGGAGAACAAGTCAAAGTGCCTCAAGAGGAAGGTCTATGGGAGTAATGAGCACATGGGCTTATTATCTGTATTTTATTGATTTATTTTACTATGAAAATAAATAAAGATATATGGTCACCAAGCAACATAAGCAGTTATTCAAGGTTTTAAGATTTTCTTACAGTGAGAAACACTAACATGTAAACAACAACTCAAAGTACACTAACCCCTTTTTGACTCAGAGTACTCATGACTCAGTAGTTTGTTTAGCATATAATCTGCTTCAGATTTAAAAAAGAAACTTTGCTGAGGTAATAGCATGCTGATGTCACAGGCAAAGAAACAATCTTGGCTGAGTTGTCAATGACACAAGAGTTGAATGTCAGCTTATTTAAGGGTAATCTGTCCAGGATTTAGGCACTATAGAAAGAACGAAGCCATCTTCCCAAAAATCAAGTTGATGTACAATATAAACAATGCATACATATACTGCAACTGGTAAAGCAAAGCAGTGGGATTTCTGTATCTTAAAAGAACACTTTAGAAATATATGAAAGAATTATTCTTAATTGCTTCACTAGTAGACAAATTACAGGAGCACAAAGCTTGCTGTTTTGTAGTAGAAAAAAACATGGAAATAAATTGTATTTAGTTTTGTTGTCATCTGTTTTAATAAAGGTCAAGTATGTAAAATAAAAGTCTTTAAGATCCACACACAGACTTTTGAAGGGATACAAAGTCCAAATAGTAGTTCTACCTGTACATTTCTCAGCAGAAGAGAGCGTGTTCTATGATTTGTGGGCACAGTAATTAATCTGAAGGTTAGAATTCCCAGTGAATATTCATGGCTGAAGGTTTTAGAAAGATGTTTAGAGTGGGCCATATGATTTTTTCACCCAAAAAGATACTGCAGCCAACAGGAAAATATCAAAGTAATTTCCAGGGTAAATGACAATTTGGAATTTCCCTAAACCACAATGGTATCTATAATCCTCATATTCAGCATCTCTTTGGGTTGCAGTGGAATTTCTATATAGTCTTTTGAAGAGTATGCAAGGATCTGATGTCTGTCTACTCCTTTGGATACTTTTGCAGGTCTCCCGTGTTAACACTGAATTAATAAGTTCCAAGTGAAGTTATTTCTTAACTTGGTCTTTAGAGTCATGAAGATTGACTAGATAACCCTTGAGGTAGACTGACACTTGTGACCTCCACATTTTACAGAAGCAATTAAGAGACTGTGTATGGCAAGATTCCACATATACAGCATAGCTCATATTAAGGCTCATTCTTTTTTTTAAGATTTTTATTTATTTTACGTATATGAGTACATTGTAGTTATACAGATGGTTGTGAGCCTTCATGTGGTTGCTGGGAATTGAATTTAGGATCTCTGCTCGCTTCGGTAAACCCTGCTCACTCCAGCCCAAAGATTTATTTATTATTATACATAAGTGCACTGTAGCTGTCTTCAGACACACCACAAGAGAGCGTCAGAGCTCATTATGGATGGTTGTGAGCCACTATGTGGTTGCTGGGATTTGAACTCAGGACCTTTGGAAAAACAGTCAGTGCTCTTACTCGCTGAGCCATCTCACCAGCCCCCCCCCTTTTTTTTTTTGTTTAACTGTATAATTATTTATTTATTTATTTATTTATTTTTTTATATTAGGTATTTTCTTCATTCACATGTACACTTTCCCTCTCCCATTTTCCCCTCCAAAACAAACAAACAAACAAACAAACACAAGAACAAACCCCTTCTGCCTCCCCCCTCCCAATGCCTGTCCCCCCACCCTCTCCCACCCATTGGCCCTGGCATTCCCCCACACTGGGGCACAAAACCCTCACAAGGCCGAGGTCCCTCACTCCTATCGATGATCGAATTTGCAATCCTCCACCACATACCTGCTGCCAGTACACTCAATCCCACCCTGTATAGTCCTTGATTGGTGGTTGGGTCCCTGGGAACTCTGAGGGTATTAGTTAGTAATTGTTGTTCGTCCTAAGGGGCTGCAAAACCTTCAGCTCCATAGAAAAACAGTCAGTGCTCTTACTCGCTGAGCCATCTCACCAGCCCCCTCTTTTTTTTTTAAAGATTTTTTTTTTAGGCTCATTCTTAAGTTTAATCCTCACATAGCTCACTGTGTAGCTTTCTGTGTGCAGGAAACAATTATACATAGTATAAAGGAAAAACATAAACATTAGCCTAAACCCCCTGTGAACCCTGTGAGTAACAACAATGTCTGGCCTGTTAAGATATGCCCATCAGGGTAAGACATGCCCACTAGTGCAATAGTGACATGAGCATCTTGGGTGCAAACAAGCATTATCTTATTGGATTTAAGTACAGGTCCACATGATGAAACCTATACCTGTCACTGTTGTCAGATAACAGAATCTGTGTTAGACAGGTCATGGGTCCAAGAGAAGAACCTACTTAGGTAGAGACAAGGTATTGCCTGGAAGTCTAGAGGATTATGTAGCCTTAAGTACAGAATACAACAAAAACAATAAAAGAGACCCTGCCTCAACTAATTAGATGGAGAAAACTGACTCTTGTCATTGTGCTCTGATATTCACATGTATGCTGTGACATGCACATCCCAATGCTCTCTCAAACACAAATAAATAAAAACAGATTATTTTACAATAATTCAATATACTTGAGTCACAAAGCCTCATCACTTGAATACTTTACTAATTACCCTTAGTGTAGTGAGCATTTTGGTTTCTTTAAAACTGATGTTACGTTATGTCGATATATTTTTGTTTTAATCTTAGGTGTGGGGTATGGGGCTGCTTTAGCTTGTCAACATCCAATAACTATGATTGTCTCATGTTCTAGGAGAGGTGTAATTTTTGCCTACCGAAGATAATTTAAGTTTGGAATTCTGGGAACTCTTAAGAGGATATAAATGTGAGAGCCCCTAGAGATCCTGAAGTGGCTGCTGCTTGCCTCTGCTTCTGCTGGTCTTTCTGTTGCTGGGTCCTGCTTTGGCATTTGCTATTGATGGATTGCTGTTTTGCTAAGTTGCTGGTCAGAGATATCCTGACAGGTATTGGACTTGCCACAAGGAATTCCTAAAGAACAGAAAATAGTCTATAGAGATCTGTATATAGGTCTTTATATAGTCTATAAAGGCCTATCTTTCTCCTCTAATTTTTTTCTCACCTACCTAATATTGGGGAGTTGGATGTGATTGGGATGGGAAAAGGGTTAGAAGGGTGGTAGATAATAAGAACCCAATAAAGTAGTCCCCAAAGTATGGCCACACCTTAGATCAGTGTCTGGCTGAAAACTTTGGCTCACAGAGTTCCTAAAAGAATTATAGTAATTAAATATATATGCATATGTATATATATATGAATATACATACATATATGTACATATATGTATATATATAGTTATACATAAAGTATACATATATAGTTAACTGCTCCAAATATTATACATGTGAGGTAGATTTGGAACTTATATGTCAGGTTTTAGAGACAAAGAAGAAAGGCAAAGACTGTATTTTGCTCACCAGTGCATAACCAGTGCTTAGCATGGAAAGATGGGGGTCCAATGCACAACCAATGAAAGATAATAAATATGTTGAAATAGGGGTTAGAGGGATGGATCAGTGGTTAATAGTACTTGCTGCTTTTGAGGAGGAATTAGTTTTTTTCCCCAACACCAAGATAGTGCCTCACAGCCATCTCTGGTCCATTTTCAGGACATCCAAACACTTTTCTGGTCTCTATAGGCACTGTATGCTTGTGAGGGACATACATACCCACAGACAAAATATTTATACAAATAAAATAAAATAAATGTCTTTAAAATAAAATCATAGAATGATATCAAGATAGTATTAGCAAATGAAAACCATTCTCTTACCATTCATATTAAAAGCACATCTATACCTCATTATTCAACTATAACATAATCCACAGAAATATACATTAAATACTTTTCTTTTGAATTGTCTCATATTTGACTTCTATAATCTTTATCATGACACATAAATCATAACTTATTTTCTTATTTCTTAATTATTACTTGAATCCACTGACATGTTTCCAAATGTAAGAATCAACTCCACTTGTTCATTTTCCTTGATATTCAAACTTCTATTAACTACAGCCACACTAAACAAAGTCTATATGAGGTGATATGGTCATATGGTGCTCTCAGGCAAGAGACACAAATTATGACAGCAATTGTTATTAGATTTATTTTTTAAAGGATAATAGAAAATGGTTTGTACCATCAAATTCTATAAAAATGATATTAGTGTTTGCTGAACTCATAATATCAAACCCAAAAGATGCAATATTCTAAACTATTACTCTACACACACACACACACACACACACACACACAGAGAGGCATTCATATGACGATGTATTTACATTTACTCTATAGTTGTATAATTTTGTAGTAATCAAATATACTGCCATAGGTAAAATGAAGCCAGAAGAATCTGAGGAAAACTTTACTATATTCTTTATCTTCTGTATTCTCTAATATTTTTGGGTTCTGTATCACAGATGAAGCCACCTTGGTCTAGTTTTCTGTTATAATAAAAAATGATATTTTAATTCTAAATAACCATTACCTTTAATAATTTCAACTTTCTTCTTTAAATAAGTTCACTACTTCATCAATTTACTCCAAATAATTCAAGGTTAACTGATCAAACATATTATGTATATTTGCGTAAATATTGACATTCAAAATGCTCTGTTCTCCTTTAATCCATGTGTGCAAAACCACCTTGTCTGTGTAGCAAGGCCTTTTTCTCTGCTTTTGCTAGAGGGAGTCATGGATATTATTGTAGATAGGGTTTTTATTGTGCGAAAAGACACCATGACCATGGCAACATTTAATTAGGGCTGACTTTCAGGTTCAGAGGTTTAGTCTATTATCATCATGGTGGGAAGCCTGGTGGCATGCAGGCAGACATGGTTCTGCAGAAGGAGTGGAGAGTTCTTCTAGGATCTATAGGCAGCAGGAAGAGAGTAAGGCACACTAAACCTAACTTGTGCTTTTGAAACTTCATAAGTCTAGCCCTATTGACACACTTCCTCCAACAAAGCCACACTTCCTCCAACAAGGCCACACCTATTCCAACCAGTCCATATCTCCTCATATTTACACTCCTTTTGGGGCTATGTGGACCATCTTTTTTCAAATCACCGTATTTAAGATATTTAAGGCATTATTTTGCACTTTGATCATTAGACAAATTCGTCTTTTTTTTTTTTTTAGACATTTTCTTTATTTACATTTCAAATGATCTCTCCTTTCCTGGTTACCTCTCCAAAAAATATCAAAAACAAAAACAAAAACAAAAAACAAACCCTGTTTCCTCCCCCCTACCCCTGGTCACCAACCCATCCTCTCCCACTTTCTAGCACTGGTATTCCCCTACACTGGGGCATAAACCTTCACAGGACCAAGGGCCTCTCCTCCCATTGATGACCAACTAGGCCATCCTCTGCTCCATATGCAGCTGGGGCCATGAGTCCCACCATGTGTACTCTTTGGTTGATGGTTTAGTCCCTGGGAGCTCTGAGTGACCTAGTTAGTTCATATTGTTGTTTATCCTAAGGGGCTACAAACCCTTCACCTCCTTGGGTCCTTTCTCTAGCTCCTTCATTGGGACTATAGGCTCAGTCCAATGGATGGTTCTGAGTCTCTACTTCTGTATTAGTCAGGCACTGTCAGAGCTTCTCAGGAGGCAGCTATATCAGGCTCCTGTCAGCCAGCACTTGCTGGCATCCACAATAGTGTCAGGGTTTGATAATTGAATATGGAAAAGATTCCCAGGTGTTGCTGTCTCTGGATTGTCCTTCTTTCAGTCTCTGCTCCATAGATTGTCTCTGCAACTCCTTCCATAGGAATTTTGTTCCCTCTTCTAAGAAGGAACAAGGCATCCACACTTTGGTCTTCCTTCTTCTTGAGTTTCTTGTGGTTTGTGGATTGTACTTTGTGTATTCCGATCTTCTGGGCTAATATCCACTCATCAGAGAGTGCCTGCCATGTGTGTGCTTTTGTGATTTGGTTACCTCACTAAAGATGATATTCTCCAGATCCATCCATTTCCCTAAGTGTTTCATAAATTCATTGTTTTTAATAGCTGAGTAGTACTCCATTGTGTAGATGTACCACAATTTCTGTATCCATTCCTCTGTTGAGGGACACCTGGGTTGTTTTCAATTTCTGGCTATTATAAACAATGCTGCTATGAACATAGTGGAGCATGTGTCCTTATTACATGTTGGAGCATCTTCTGAGTATATGCCTAGGAGTGGTATAGCTGGATCCTCTGGTAGTATTATGTCCAATTTCCGGAGGAACCACCAAACTGATTTCCAGAGTGCTTGTACCAGCTTTCAATTCCACCAGCAATGAAGGAGTGTTCCTCTTTCTCCACAACCTCACCAGTGTCTGCTGTCACCTGAGTTTTTGATCTTAGCCATTCTGACTGGTGTGAGGTGGAATCTCAGGGTTGTATTAATTTGCATTTCCCTGATGACTAAGGATGTTGAACATTTCTTTAGGTGCTTCTCAGCCATTCAGTATTCCTCAGTTGAGAATTCTTTGTTTAGCTCTGTACTCCATTTTTAAATTGTGTCATTTGATTTGATTGGGTTAGTCTTTGGAGTCTAACTTCTTGAGTTATTTGTATATATTGGATATTAGCCCTCTATCAGATATAGGATTGGTAATGATCTTTTCCCAATCTGTTGGTTGCCGTTTTGTCCTATTGACAGTGTCTTTTGCCTTACAGAAGCTTCATAATTTTATGAGGTCCCATTTGTCGATTCTTGATCTTAGAGCATGAGCTATTGGTGTCTTGTTCAGGAAATTTTCCCCTGTGCCTATGTAAAAATCATCATTTCGTTAAACATAATACCCTTTCCTATTTCTCAAAAGTTTACCCATCCTTCATCCTTTTACTCAAGAAATACTAATTCATGTACTAACTGGTTTGCCTTCATATTCTATTATTGAGCATATGAGTCAATATACCTATGACTGCATCATTTCAGGGTTATGCAGCTTGATTTCTATCTGAGAAGGATGCACCTTTTGTGTAGAGCTGCTATGAGATAAGAATTAGAAAGTGCTATTTATCAGGAAGACATCATAAGTATATACATTAAACAGTGTGACTTATTCAGAGAGAAAGACACCTGTCTATATATGGAATTTTGTATCTTAATATACAACCTAAATTGAGCTGTTTTTTTTATAGTGAGATATAGTACTTCCTTCATGTGAACTAAACTCTAAGATAAGTTACTCCATAGAGACCTAGAAATAAAATGATGATGTGTATGTTTTTAAAAGCTTCATTACACACACACACACACACACACACACACACACACACACACACAAACACACCACACACACATACACAAAATACCTTAGAGAATTTTAATACCTGGAAAAAACTGAGTACCAATTATCATCCTTTAAAAGTATGAGCTAAATAAGGTGTCACTTACTTATCACTATAGTGACATCATCCAGTCACTAGACATTTTTTCATTCTTCTCTCATCCACTACATCCCTTCTGCAGTTTCCCATCCACCCCCACCTCCTGACCTCCCCTCCCCCACAGATGCACTTCTCCTCTGTTTCCTGTCAGAAAAGAGCATTGCTCTTAGGAATATCAACTGAATATGGCATAACAAGTTACAATAAGATTAGGTACAAAATCATATCAAGACTAGATGAGGCAGCCAAGAGGAAAAGAGGCAGCAAAAGAGCAGGCGAAAGAGTCAGAGACTTCCACACACACACTCTCCACTGTTAGGAGTCCACAAGAACTACAAGCTAAATAACATGCATACAGAAAAACTAGCACAAACCCATACAGACTAAGTCATTATCACTTCAGTATCTGAGATCCCAACCTAGCCACAAAACCTTTGACTTACAATCTGTCCTACTCACAAGATGTAGTGGGGCAATGGTGGCACAGAAGTTGTGGAAGTGCTAACCAACGACTGGTCCAACTTGAGGCCCACATCATGAGAGGGGGCCCATGCCCCACACTATTTAGATGGCATGAACCTGAAGCTGGATAGTACACAGACTTAAGATAGAACCAAACATCACTGGCAAAAATAAAATTAATGAAATGATGCCCAATAATATTCTGCTATACTCATAGATCAGTGCCTAAGCCAATCATTATCAGAGAGGCTTCCTCCAGCAACTGATGAGAGCAGATGCAGAGAACCATACTGAAATATTAAGCATGGCCCACAGAATACTACAGACTTTAAGTCAATTATTAAATATGAATTAGGTTAAAGGAAAATATAAGGTGCCTATAATTAAACTGAGTTATTTATGGTTCATATTTCAGCCATATCTATAAAATGCCAAACTTCTGTGCCTGTCCAACACTTTGACATCATGACATTGTCAGTTACAAATATGTTCAGCCGGGTTCATAGCAATCCTGGAAGATTGCTGTGTGGCTGTCTAACCGCAAATTCGGAATACCTGCAAGACTACTGTTTACAATTTTGAAGCTGTTATAAGAAATATTACCCACTTATGTAATTTTTAACTTGGGATTAAATGGTTTTTAATGTTTTCTAAATTATTCATGTTTATTTTATATACCTTATTGCAGTTCTTCTTCATAGTGCTCTGTAGATAGGTGCACTCACACTTGGTCATAATTGAATCTGGTGATTACATGTATTATTTTCACTTGTTACTTTGTTTGGGGCCAATAATGAATCATTAAACTTTCTCTCACATTATAGGCCACATTCCCACATCTATTGTGATTCAGATAGAGTTAATATCCATGGTGTAGTGAATGATTTAAGGAAGACAGTAATGAGATTGTGGCTCATGCCCTTAAAGCCTGACATCTGAAATCCTATCATTTTCCACATGAAGAAATATGTTAAATATTATAATATCTGACATGTCTATCACTGTGGGATTAAACCAGCTATCTGAAACATTGGTTTGATATTTTGATCCTTAGAAACATTATCTTCTTTTGTCTTACAAACTCTGAATAATTGATTTGAGGATAATGGAGGTTTATATTTCCATGCTCTTAGTTTTAATTCCAAAAAGTATTAATATGTCCTCCTGGTTTAGTCTCTCACCTTAAACAAAAGAAGTCAATAGCACAGTCTTTTCCTCTGCTTATGTGAGACACAACGCAGGAAGAAAGGTGTTTAATTAGTGGCATTTATGTTTTCAGCATGAGACTCTGGTTTGAAAGTTTCAACAAGTAGAACACACACACACATGCACACACACACACACACACACACACACATGCACACATGCACATTCAATGTGTGGGCAATCTGAACAGCTAAACACAATAAGAAAGTAATGGGTTTTTGAATATTCAAAAGAGTCAAAATACTTATACATGAATGAATGAGTATATTTGTAAGAACAGTGAACAGGCATACCACTCTTTGGAAGGGAATATTTTCTAGACTTTTAATTTTTTTTTATAAATTCTCCTTTTTTTTGTAATCTTTCCTTCAAAGAATTATAATCTTTCAAAGCTTCAAGACTATCTCTGATAACTCATGGATTGGTGCATTACAGGCATGCGTGCTATGGAGTAAACGACAACTTTCTGATTGTATATAGGAGCTGTTCCACATGAAACAACTCATATCTGATACTGTAAACCTGGCCAAAAAGCAGTGGCTCTAGCAGGGGCCACATGCTAGAGATTACAGAGGATGACCTGTGTTCTATTTAATATGTGGTCACTAACTGACCATACTTAAACACTCACCTAGACAAACAGCCAGTCTTTGTCTTCTTTTAGCATCCATATGTGTGTATACACAAATGTAACTCTAACCTCTGTGAGTGACATAACCTAAGATATGAAAATACAATGGATGTTGTCTTACGGGTAGGACAAACATTCATTTATTAGCACTAAGTTATACATATACTTTCAGGCTGGGTTTATATATCTCTCCAAGGTACCAAAGAAAAGAGGTGCGACTTCCTACCTAGCATCTTCCTCATGCACCTTATGTCTCCATCCTGACTGTGCAGGCTAATACTTTTCCAGCCTGACAAATGATACTAGAGTAATTTGCATAGAGTGGCTCTCAGCTGAGGAATTATCCCTGTGAGATAAGCCTGTAGGCAGATCTACAATGTATTTTCTTCATGGGAGATTGATATGAGTGGACCCAGTTCACTAGGGCAGTGTCATCCCTGGGAAGTGTAAGACAGCAAGCTAAACAAGCCATGAGGAGCAAGCCAGTAAGTAGAGTTCTTCAATAACCTCTTCATTAGTTCCCACCTCCCAGGTTCCTGCCTTGGATTCCTACTCTGACTTCTTGGACTATAAGCTATAATATGGAATAAAATCTTTCCCCCGATGTCCTTTTAATCATGTTTTATTTAAATTAATAGAAATCCTACTGAGCCTATAGCTAGAGAGCATTCCAGTTTTCCTAGTCCTGGAACCCTACAGTTCCCTCAGTTCGAAAACTACAAATCATGTTTATTCCTTTTTTTTCTTGTCTATGAACACTTGGTCTTTCAGCAAGTCTTGGAGTGCAGCTGCACTGCATCGTGTGATGTCATCGCTCCTGAAATCCATTGTCATCTCTGACCTGAAATGTTGACCCAGATTCCTCTTTTGATCTGTAGTCCTCCAGAAATTAGTTATGTGAGCAACAGCTAGAATCATTATTTTTAAAATATTGACTAGGTCAGAGCTTACCACTACTGAAGTCCATCCATGTCTTGCCACACTTGGAAAAGTATGACATGTTTTGTACAAGCTCTGTGGGACCTGCTTCTCCTTCATGAGCTCTTTCAGACCTTCTTTCATGACATCAAGTTTATTTTTTTTTTTGTCTTAGGAGCTAAACCTTGCCTATCAACCATGCTCTTCTTCATATTGTCACTTGGCTGAGTGAGTCTTTTCATTCAATTTTCTGCTTAATTGTCACTTATGGGGACTTCCCCAACCAAGTGATCTAGCCACCCAGTGACTATTATCACATTGTCTAACTTAATCTCTTCATAATAGCCAATACAATCTCACATTTTTTTCTTGCATGTTTCATTTATTTTGGTTTTAAAGTACATTTACTTAGCAACAATGATGTATTTTTGAATTATAATATACAGTGGGGGAAAAAGCACGTTTCTTGGGAATTTCAAATTCATTTCATGTTACTCTGGAGATTCAGGGGCAATAATGGATCAGTGGTCCCAGAAATTCTCAGAAATATCAAATTATGTTATATTAAACATAGTTCAAACAATCTTCAGACTGAGTGATTTGGACAACTAGAGGTCCACGTTTAAAGAGTACAATACACTAAGTTTACAAAGTCCTTACAAAGAAGAGCATCCTGCAAATATTCAGTGAAAATATAATTTAATATCCAGATCTTCCGGATGGGCGGTGGTGGTGCAAGCCTTTAATCCCACCACTTGGGAGGCAGAGGCAGGCAGATTTCTGAGTTCGAGGCCAGCCTGGTCTACAGAGTGAGTTCCAGGACAGCCAGGGCTACACAGAGAAACTCTGTCTCCAAAAACAAACAAACAAAAACAAAAAACAAAAAAACAAAAATCCAGATCTTCCACTAAGGCAATCATCTCATGAAATCACATAGTGACAGTGGCCACATGCAGATTTATTTGGCATTGAAATTAGTTATGCCTGGGGAGATCACTTAAGGGATTCAGAGGAAGTATACTGTGCATGCCAACTCACTTGGGTACATTTTGTCTTTTGTTACACTTTTTGTTTTTTCAATGTTACACTGTACTCTTTGTGCAACTGTTTACATATATATATATATATATATATATATATATATATACACATATACACATATATATATATATATCATAAATTATGGGTTAGGATCCTATTGTGAGTTTAAACATGAGGTGGCTGGCACATAGTGAAGAGTGGGTGACCTGTTAATATGACACATTATACAGTAGTTATTTTATTAATGTTTTTAAAAGTACTATGAAAACAATTAGATGGCTCATAGCATTAATTTAGGAATAATGAATCACTCTTTCTCCCTTCTTTCCAGTTCCTGTCTTGGAATTTGTGGCCACTCACATATGCTGCCCCAGTCACTTTTCTTCTTTCATGTGTCATTTGTTCCTATGTCTACTGCCTTTTCTAATCACCATTTTTCATTTCATCCCTCTCCTGGACCCCTTCAGGTTTTTCTAAGTTTACACATATGTATATGCCCACACACTGTCTGTCTATCTGTCAGTTTATCAACACACACACACACACACACACACACACACACACACACACACACACACCGAGGATCCACATACCTGAGAGAGAGAGAGAGAGAGAGAGAGAGAGAGAGAGAGAGAGAGAGAGAGAGAGAGAGAGAAATGTGTTTTTTATCTCTGAGTCTGGGTCACCTCACTTTACTTTGCCTTGTACCTGTTATATTTAATAACTACTGGTTGAATGAACCCAGATTATAACTACCGAATTGATACTTCACACTTTGATACAAACTTCATGCCTGAAATTCTCAGCAAGTATTATTTGCTGATATATTTGAGGCCAACCATTATAGAATCGACTTAGCTTTTCCTGAACCATACGGAGCTTGAGAGTAAAGTACTAGCTTCAATCATAAGCATTTGTAAAATGTGTGATCAGGAATTCTCTGTGAGAAATCATAGCAAGCGAATACATAGAGTGCACTTGGAAAATCTATGGTTACCTCTACCCAGGAAATGCTATACACTCGGATGGAGTTAATGTACTTAGTTTACATTTTGTAAAACTCAGAATAATTAATTTATTCCAGTTGAGACAATAGCATAAATATCAATGTACCACTAAAGGACTCATATGAATTCCACAAATACATAAAAAACAGAAATGAAAAACAAAACAAAACAAAACAATAGCAAAGCATTCCAGGACTTGCAGCATTGCCAAGCTCTAATTTGTTCACCTTCCAGTTGTTTTTCTGTTTCTCCCCTTTGACAGATTCTTACTATGTAGCCCTCACTGGCCTAGAACTTTCTCTATAGACCAGGCTTGCCTCTAACTCTCAGAAATCTACCTGCTTCTGGCTTCCGGAATGCTGGTATTAAAGTTTTGTGACACCTTACTGGGCCACCTTTCAGAATTTTTACTCGCACAAATAAGCCTCAATTCAAATTTTAAGCCTTTGGCATTAACTGATGTCTATTTATACAGAATGCCGTCATAATTCTTTATAAATATCATTGTGATATCACATGGTGTGCCATAAGGTTTACATGTGATGAGTTTATAGGCCAAGGCTCTGAGAAATTTTGAGAGATGTGCAACAATTGCTATAAGCTTATGAGAAATGACCTTGTGCTTTTGGGTCGGTGTTCTCTACTAAGCTTTCTAATGACTTGTCTTCTGTGTTGACAAACTTGACACTTCTAATAATTCTGTTTTATAAAACAAACATGACCTACATTTCATGTATCCAACAGATTTCTTTTGTTTGTTTGCCTTCATTCATTTTTTATACATGGTCAAACAATCTCTGTTATTATAGTGCCAGCACATGTACCACAGAACAGGATCCATGGTGTATAGTACCACGCTCCGCTTATCCTCTTACCATGTTGGTGGGGACTTGAATTGTCTCCAGTTTTGGATATTTGGAATGCTGCTGCTTTGACCTTCAGTATATAAGTCATTTTGGTTGGTATATGGTTTCTTTTCATATGTTAAATAAATAGAAGAGTAATTTCTGGCCAGTTTGTAGTGACATTCTTTTACTTTTCAACAGATAATGCCTGGAGTCTCATATTTCTTCGAATGCTTAGTGTGACTTTTGAAAGGGGTTCTATCGACACCATCATTCTCGTTGGCAGAAATGACAACACATTACAACTAAACATGATGAATTAAAATAAAAGACTCTAGGGCAAACAGTCTAAACTCAGATAAAGGTCTGCCATCTGACCATGCTGTACCTTCTTACAAGTTTTGGGCCACACAAAGGCACGGACTTAGTCTAAGAGGGCTGCTCTAAGAGTAATGTTGGGTGGCTGAAATTGCAACTGATATTTTTAGTTTGGAGTCTGGGAAGTTCTCAGTCAAGGTGTGATCAAATGTAGTGTACGGTGAGATTCAGCAACAGCTTGGCTCTCATGACATCCTCAAGTGGAAGAAGAATAAGAAAGTTCTCTGGGATTTCTTCTATAAATCAATTAATCCCATTTATAAAAACTGTCCTTTTGAATTAGCCAAATTATCTCCTGATACAATTACATTAAAGCCCAGGATTTGAACAAAAGCATTTAGAAGGGGCAGTCTATAGCAAGAACTACCTTATAGGGTTATTAGAGGTGTTGATGAATTAATATAATTTAACATATAAAGGTGTCTGGCACATAGTGAATTCTACATGAAGATGACCTATCTTCATTTTGTTTTATCATTGTAATTTGAAAAGTTATAACATACTTAGCCTGGTTGTGCACTGTAGTTAGTTCTAGGAGATTCTTCATGTTCTCATAAAATTTTTGCCTTTTTTTGTATGCATACATGTATGTGCATCTGTATGTGTGTTTACATGCATACATGTGTACAGTCAAACAACAACTTTCAATGTTCAGTTTTCTCTTTCTCTCATATGGGCTCAGGGAGTAAACCCAGGTCACCAATTTGGGTCCAGTAACTTTTCTTACTGAGATATCCTGCTAGCCCCTGTTATATTCTCTTAATGAGCATATATTTTATGATATTACTTCAGATACTCAAGTCTGGGCACTAGAATGAAATGTTCTATGAAAGTCAAATGAAAAATAACATATATAAATGTATATAGTAAAGACATGAAAAGGCCAGATAAACCCATCAAACCACTGCTGATCGTATGGCTTTCACAATAGCTTGTGAATAGAGGTCCACTTTATCCTTCACATATACTATCTAGATAAATAATGAAAACTGCCACAGGAATTTTCTGTGCTTTTACATCATCAATTACTTGAACATAAGGACCTTCTGTCTTCTCCTCTTTATGACATCTCTTTGTTTCCTTGTCCCGGTTCTCCTGTACTCACTGGCTTGGCATCCAGTGAACCACTAGTATACAGAAGCAAAGAACAGATAGAAAAAGAACCCCAAAGGGGTGATATTCCTCCTGAAGCCATTCGTGCCCATTTTAGACCCCTTTTCCTAAAGCACAAGTCCCCATACCCTTGCCTCATCTTTCTCATGTCTCTTCTGATTGACAGCTCGAGTGGAAGCTCTGAAGTCATGCTGGTCATTAAAAAATCAAAAAACAAAACCAAAAACAAACAAACAAACAAACAAAACTCCTGAGAGTGTTTTACAGGATATCCCAGGGGTGTCTAGCTACAATCAGTGATCATCTTTCTATGTATAGGTCAGTGCTTCCTAATCTCTTCTGGTCACAAATGTTGAAATACCAACTGAATCTTCTAACAGCAAGCATGTTTTACTTTACACTACTCATCTTCTTCACATTTGGAACCTCATCAAAGGAAAATAATAAGTCTAGGTTACCGTATGGCAAATGTGTTGTAATGACACTGGATGTTTCTTCCATTTCCTTATGTAACCACTCACAATTTTAGGAACATGTTACTCAACTATTTGTGGGATATAAGGGTTTCTCAAAGTTTTCATTCATATGAAAATAGTAGGACTTATTTGCTTGTAGAAGAAAAGATATATAAATTAGATTTCCCAAAACATGAGATAGAGATGGCTTATACTGTTAACTAATTAACATACAATTATTGTTTTATCATTGTGACTATTCAAATAGGGTCTTGATTTCCATGAGCATAGAAGCATTATTTTAGACTAAATGGTACCTTATCCCATGTTTTAGGGTATGAAATGACCTTTCACCAGATGGTAAAACCTAGAAGGTTGGGAAAGTTAAACCCCCGAGAAGGATGAAATTCATGTAGAAAAGAAAATGAAGTGGAAGAAATTTTTTCTTCCAATTTTCCGGTGATGGTTGCCTAAATTGTTGTGTCCAGTTGGCTGTCTTTATAAACAGGGAAGCAGGAATATCTCTACTGTAAATGTCCTATATTCAATCCCATCTCTCTGTCTATCTCTACCTCTCTCCCTCTCCCTCAATTCTACATTTCCTTATATTGTAGGCTTTATTCCCAATAAACACAATTATACTTAACCTTCTCCTTGGGTTGTGTTTTATAAAATAAGTTGACATACGGTATTGAAAAGTTAGAATAGAGGACTAATAATTTTAGTATACAATTACGTGTCAGTACATAAAACTACTTATGGAAAATGCTGTTGTTGCTGCTGCTGCCTGATATCTGGTATCAGTAGTCTTCTTATGTTATATCCCTGGAATGAACTACATGAATCTTTGAAACACGGTGTATGTATGATGAGATCAGGTGCCGAGACAGTAGAGATCTACTCCTTTAGGAATTGGTGGCCTCAGTCTCTACCTCCCAGGCAATGAGCTTGTATGTTCAAGATGAAGTATTTCAAATACACTCAGTTGAAGCAATCTCTCTCTCATCTGTAGAGAAGTACTTCTTTCCCATGATGGAGGCCACTGAAGGATATGCTTTACTTTGTATTTGATTCAGGGCATTTTAATTTTGTCATGCATCATTTCATCTCCCACCACGGAGTTTCTAGCACATTTGTTCTACATACAAAAGGGCATCTTTATGCACAGGCTCATTATGTATCATTGTGACTATTTGGGGATAAATACAAAGGTTCCTACTTTATGTGGTCTGGATACTGATGACTGAAAATGACCTCTATTTTTTTATTTCTGTGGCTCTATTTAAAATAATGACTGCAGACTCTTTAAAAAGAATGTCACTTGTGTGTCAATGGACAGAGCAGTGGATCAGATCACCTGTGATAATTGCAAATTAATGCTCTCCTGGTAATGCATTAACTGTACACTATTGATCTACAATGGAAGAATCAGGACTCCTGAGAAGTAATTTATATTCTCTTTTT